>WNWU01000007.1:39222479-39245084 GCA_012654045.1 Ptyas mucosa | reverse complement strand
ATCCATCCATCCATCCATCCAGCTATCTATCTACCTATCATCTACCAACCTATCATCTATCTTTCTATCTAATCTATCTATCCATCCATCCATCCATCTACCTACCTATCATCCACCCACCCATCTATCTATCTATCTATCTATCTATCTATCTATCTATCTATCTAGCTATCTAATCTATCATCTAATCTTCAGGGCATCTTAGTAGAAGAAACAGTTGAGCAGTGGTTCAGAAAGTTGCCAATTCATCCATCTCTCCTCCATTGCTGTTTTTGATCCCAGGATCCAAAGCAGAGCTATTATTAAGGGGTGGGAAAATATCCATTGTCCTTCTCATGCTGTGCAGCCCAACGCAGCAGTCTCCCACAAATAGGTATGCCAACCCCCTCTGATTCCCTGAATGACAGGTTAGTGCTCCCAACCAACTAGGAAATTGATAGCTGGAGAATATTAGGTTGGCAAGAGTTGCAATAAAAATGACTCTCTGAAGAGAGAGATCACAAACATGTCCGCAAAACCAAAGAGTCTCAGACGTGCAATTTCCCTGCCACCCCATTTATAGCTCCAGGATCCCAGAATCAAGTTCGACAGCAAAAGCTAGAATTCAGTAGCCCCAAAGGTGCTTTTTCAAGAGGCAACTGGACTTTCCATTTTTTTTCTTTGAAGATGTTTTGCTTCTCATCCAAGAAGCTTCTTCAGCTCTGATTGGATTAGTGGGGAATTCCAGTCAGAGCTGAAGAAGCTTGAGAAGTGAAACGTCTTCAAAGAAAAAAAAACCCAGAAAGTCCAGTTGCCTCTTGAAAAAGCACCTTTGGGACAACCATGACCTGGAGGACTGAGAATCGCCATAGACATCTAGAATTCTGTAGTGCAATTTTGGTATCAGTGTCCATTTTCAGAATTATGGATGGGCCATCTACTCCAAATGTCCATCTTAATTATACCCAAAATTATACCCAAAAATGTATTCTAAATCAGTGTAGTCTAGTCTCATTATTCATACAGGGCATGGGTGTTTGTGCATCACATTTTGATCACCACAATATTTAAAAAGATGTTGAGACTCAAGAAAGAGTGCAGAGAAGGGCGACAAAGATGATTAGGGGACGGGAGGCTAAAACATATAAAGAACAGTTGCAGGAACTGGGTAAGGTAAAAAGGTAAAGGTAAAGGTTCCCCTCTCACATATATGCTAGTCGTTTCTGACTCTAGGGGGCAGTGCTCATCTCCGTTTCAAAGCCGAGGAGCCAGCGCTGTCTGAAGACGTCTCCGTGGTCATGTGGCCGGCATGACTCAATGCCAAAGATGCATGGAACGCTGTTATCTTCCCACCAAAGGTGGTCCCTATTTTTCTACTTGCATTTTTTACGTGCTTTCGAACTGCTAGGTTGGCAGAAGTTGGGACAAGTAACGGGACCTCACCCCGTTACGGGGCACTAGGGATTCGAACTGCTGAACTGCCGACCTTTCGGTCGACAAGCTCAGCATCTTACCCACTAAGCCACCGTGTTCCTTAAGAACTGGGTATGTCTAGTTTAATGAAAAGAAGGACTAGAGGAGACATGATAGCAGTCTTCCAACATCCAAGGGGCTGCCACAAAGAAGAAGGAATCAAGCTATTCTCCAAAGCACCTGAGGGCATGACAAGAAGCAATGGGTGGAAACTAATCAAGGAGAGAAGCAACCTAGAATTAAGGAGAAATTTCCTGACAGTTAGAACAATTAATCAGAGGAACAATTTACTTCCAAACACTGGAGGTTTAAAAAAAAAAAAAGATTGGACAACCATTTGCGTGAAATGGAGTCGGGTTTCATGCTTCCCTAGCTGTGTTTCAAAAATCTCTTTTACTAGAGGTTGTAGTGTGACAAACATACAACCAGCCTCACCCCAGGAAATAAATCCTCTGCCAGTTTTAATGCTTTTAAAGCCATCTTTCTCCAGCCTGGATGTGTTTATTGCCAGATCCTCTACATGCATACTTAGTGAGATGCCCCGTAATTTACAATTTAATAACAGAAAAGGCTACCTTGAATATTTTCTCTTATTTCTTCTTATTACAGGGCACCCCAGGACCAAAATAGCCTCATAAAAGAGATATGTGCGCCTTTCCGTCTCGGCTCCCGTTTAATAAACCAGACCCTAATGAGATTAATCAATCGAAGAGTCATCCATCAATTAATACCATGCATGCTTAATTTGGAACTATATCTCACTCGGCTCGCAGGAAATAAATGTTATATGCTAGGATACACAGCTGGGAGCCTCGCTTTGCTTTTTCTCGGAGGTGCTCTGGGTTAGTCACATCCACACAAAGGGCTCCCAGAGACCATTTTGATAGAGTTGATCCTGCTGCATTTGCTAGTTTCATAGCCAGTGGAAGCAGACATGATACAGGATAAAAATGAATCTCAACACTGTGAAAAAGTTGTTAACAAAAAAGAAAAGCCACTCTTGCAAAAGACGTGTTTACTACTGCAGGAAAGAAAGACAATCTTCAAAGCATTTTTCTTTGTTTCAAAGCTGGAAGGATAGGTAGCGAAGGTAAGTGGATTTCACCACTGGTGCTAAGCGTACCTTCTCAGCACAGTCTAAACTTGCTCGCCAAATGAAAGCGATTAGGGAACGTTCCTTAGCAGGCTGTTTTTCCGAAAGTTCATATCAGACTTTTCAATGCAGCTCTATTGAGTATCCTTTTTTTCCACTTCTCAATAGCAATAGCACTTAGACTTATATACCGCTTCACAGTGCTTTATAGCCCTCTCTAAGCGGTTGACAGAGTCAGCCTATTGCCCCGCAACTATCTAGGTCCTCATTTTACCCACCTCAGAAGGATGGAAGGCTGAGTCAACCTTGAGCCTGGTGAGATTCGAACTGCCAAATTGCAGAGAGCTGGCAGTCAGCAGAAGTAGCCTGCAGTACTGTACTCTAACCACTGCACCACTGCGGCTCGTGTAGCCTAAAATCAGTACCAGGGCCATGCCGAGATCCCTAACGGTGGGAGTCTTTCCTTCATTCTCTCCCCAGGAGGGAATCTCCCTGCCAGAAATCATTTTATCCTCAATGCTATTTAACGTCTTGGCACACTATTAAAAATTTTTTAATTGCTTTGCTCGCCACGGATCTCCATTGTCAGTTCCCCTGGCAGCAACGGGAAGTGGGGGGAAGACACATCTTCATACAGTGATTTTACAATGCTGGCTTCTTTCTGCAGACTTCACTGAACATTATATCCATATCTATGAGCCATGGTGGTGCAGTGGTTAGAATGCAGTATTGCAGGCTAACTCTGCCCACTGCCAGCAGTTTGATTCTCACCGGCTCAAAGTTGACTCAACCTTCCGAGGTTGGGAAAATGAGGACCCAGATTGTTGCAGGCAATCTGCTGACTCCAAGCTTGTTTAATCGTAAATGTGTTAAACCTGAATTTAGATTTAATTAAATCCATTTGCTTTAGACACCGCCCAACTCCAACGAACTCTGGGTGGGGTACAATGAAACCCATAGAAGAAAAACAAGATACAATAATACTAGAATGAAAAAACAAGAATCATTGGCGATGAGAGGCTAGTAAGTTTGAATAAATAAAATAAGAACCAATGTAAGATCCGCACAGTCACACCGACATGCAATCTGCAAGGGCGCCAGCCACCCTAACGCTAACCTCCCCATCCAAACCCCCATAGCCTCCAGGCACAGCCTGACTTTGCCACTTGGGTTGAAAGATATAATTGGGTATCATTAGCATCCTGATGATGCCAAATCCCAAACCAGCAGATGTCCTCACCCAATGACCTTGCCTTCAGAAGCTGGAAACAGCATAGGACCAGCCTGCTGTGGCTCTGCCAGTGAAAACGGAGCTCGCCGGGGGTGGGGGGGGCTCCATTTTCGCTGGCAGAGGGCTGGCAAAACAAACTAAGAACAAAACAAAAGGAGCAATGTTTCCCCTTTTGCATTTCAGCATGGAAGAAGGGACAGGAAAGGAGAAAGGGAAAGAGGAAAGACAAAGAAAAAGAAGGAAAGGTGGGAAGAGAGCAAGGAAGGAAAAAGAAGGAAAGAGGGGAAGGAAGAAGAAAGGAGAACTGAAGAGTGAAGGAAAAAGAGAGGAAGGAAGGGAGGGAGGGAGATTATAGTGAGAGGGAGGGAGGATCTCATGGAAGTCCTGCCTTAGCACTTGGCCACCACAAATGCCCCCGACACTAGTCCTGTGTCACGCCCACCATGGCCATGCCCCACCCACCCACCCACCCCAAGCTCTCTGAGGTCAAACACAACCCTGATGCGGCCCTCAATGAAATCAAGTTTGACACCCCTGCTCTACAGAGTCTCCTGCTCAAGCAGGGGGTTGGACTAGAACAGGGGTCAGCAACCTGTGGCTCTGGAGCCGCATGTGGCTCTTTCACCCCTCTGCTGCGGCTCCCTGTCACTCAAAATGTGCATCACAACCACCAATGTGTGACACCCAATAAACCGGCACATGGTTTATTGAGCTTTTCAACCCCCGGTAAGCCAACCATGGATAAATCCAAGAAAAGAAAAGTTTCAGAAGAAAACAGAACGTTTACTTCAACTACATATGCTAGTTTTGTGGCCGCTCAAGAAATTGTCAGGGACAGGAAGGGTTTTGTGGCTCCCGGTGTTTTCTTTTCTGTGGGAAACGGGTCCAAGTGGCTCTTGGAGTGTTTAAGGTTGCAGACCCCTGCACTAGAAGACCTCCAAGATCTCTCCCCACTCTGTCCTTCTGAGTCAATGCTAAATAAAAGGGGAAACAGAGACAAAGTCGGGCCTTGGGGCATCCCACGGGGTCATGTCAGCTATCATGTCATGGCATTGACCTGAATGGTTGAGAATGGTTGAGAGCAAGGGTGGGTTCTAATAAGTTTTACTACTGGTTCTGTGGGTGTGGCTTATTTTTTGGGCATGGCTTAATGGTCATGTGACAATTCTTTAGAGTTTAGCAGAGATACTGGTCTACCAGGCTTTTAACTGATTGCAGAGCTGTACCGATCTACCTATCTATTTTTGCAGGCACTGATCTACTCATGTATTTTTGCAGGCACTGGTCTACTCATTTGTTTTCTTTTAACACTGATCAGCTGTAGGGCGGCCCTTTGAAGCCCCGCGGCAAGAGTTTAAAGTTTTTTTCCCTCTAGCCATCAGCTGGGACTCAGGAGGCAGCAATAAATTGGGGGTGGGGCCAAATAAAAGGTAAGAATAACACGGTGGGGGGGTGGGGAGGTGCAGGGGTGGGGAGAACCAGTTCGGTGACATCATATCGTCACTGCTACCGGCTCGGGAGAATCAGGCCGAACCGGGAGGAACCCACCACTGCCATAGATCTATATAACTCTTGGCTAGAAATTCTAGGAGCTGGAGATCCATCAGGTTGGTGATCAAGTTGGGAAGAGTTGGTCAGTAAAATCCAGACATTAATATTTCCCAGACATTCAGGAAATGCCAAGAGTGGAACCCACAACCCACGTTGTGTACAATAAGAGGCACATAATGGCATCTTCCTCTTTGAATCAATCCCTGAGTCTAGTATAAATTGTCTCTACGTTGCTATTATCCCTCTGCCTGGTGAATCATTCAGACAACAGCTCCAAGATTTACTGCACTGGCCTGCAAGTTAGCAGCAAAGGAATTAATCCAAATGAATATTCATGGGATGGGAGCAATCCGATCGCACCGTTTTATTTAAGGTTTTTTTAAAAAAAAAAAGAAAAGAAAGAAAGGGAAAGAAATGTCAGGAAGGCAGTTCTGGATTTCCCCATCCATAAACTGCACAGGCTATAAATTCATTGCCTCGGATGCCTGATCCCTGCCACAACGGGCATTCTCATTACGAGGCACCCCCGTAAAAGTACAAAGGCCAGTTTTAATAGGTAGCTGAATCAGCAACTTATGCAAATAAATTGCGCAAATTATGCACTGCCTCTGCGATCAGCAGCACGTGCAGCTCAGCTGGCGAACGATAGCTCATTTCCAAGTGCTTGGTCAGTAGCTATAAGATCAAGTAATGTCTCCTTCGGTGGTGCATCCAGTTGGCCAATATTCCTTTTCTCTAGGTTCTGACCCAGCTCCCCAAACACGACAAACCCTCTGACGTTAAATCAATGATTCCTTTATTAGGAGCGCCTGCAGCCCTGGCAAAAAGTTTCTCTCTCAACGCAGGCTAACAATTCTGTCCATCCGGAAGATGAATAGTTGTCTACCACATCTATTCATCTCCGCCCCCTGCCTTTTATCCCCAGAGCTAGGGTGGGACTTCGCTAGCAGCAGTGGCTCTTCCGTCCCAAGGACCGGCTCATAGATGTCCACTGCTCTCCTCTCCTCTGCCTTCTGCTCATCTGTGCGTCAGACACTGGACCCAGCTGTTCCTCCTCTTCCTCATCAGCTGTTCTGCCCCAGCTACGGAGCCAAAGAACGCAGCACACACAAAGTCTGTACAAACCTTAGTTTACTAAATTAAATCAGTCTTTTTCAAACAAAGGCTTTAATTAACTTTCTTAACAGCCTACAACCGTGATGGCGAACCTATGGCACACGTGCCACAGGTGGCACACGGAGCCATATTGGTGGGCACACAAGTGTTGCGCTAGCTCAGCTCCACTGCGTATGTGCGTGCTGGTCAGCTGATTTAGGGGCCTTCTGGTCCCACCGGAAGTCAGAAAATGGGCTGCTTCTGGCCTCCAGAGGGGTGGGGAAGGCTGTTTTCGCCCTCCCCAGGCTCCTAGAAAGCCTCTGGAGTCTGAGGAGGGCGAAAAACAGGCCTACTGGGCCCACCGTGCCATTTCGTGCCAAAAGCGGGGGAGGGGTCATGCGTGCATGTGTGGGGGTGGGTGGGTGGCACATTGAATTATAGATTTGGGCACGCATGCGCGTGACCCCCCCCCCAACACTCCCCCTGCTTTTGGCACGTGACGGCAAAAAGGGTAGCCATCACTGGCCTACAAGAATCCAAAGAATAAATAATCGTAATCTTACTAGGATTGGCAGAAAGCCCAGAAGCAATTTGCAGGACACTGATAAAAGAACTAAGATCCAGACGCGAAGGAGAGTGAACTAAATTGTTCCCTGCAAATTGCCTCAGTCGTTGTCTGTCCTTAAATAGGCTAAGGGAGTGGTCAATTAGCCCCAAACCTTACTCTCAAGGAAACCTCCTCCTGAGGAGCCACTCCTGCTTTTTGGCAGCTCTGCACGCCCGTGCATCGAGAAGAGGCTCCTCCTTTTCTTCCTCTTCACCCATGAAAGCTTCTGGAGATTCTGAAGGCCCTGGCTGAATCCCCACCTCTGGCACCACATCTTCTCCAGCCTCCTCATTGTCCTACTCGAGTGCCAGCTGCACAGGCTGCTGGTGCAGCACCCCACCAGCCTCCTCGCTGTCAGAATCAGCTACTAGCTGCACAGGCCGCTGACGGGCCACAACATCAGCCACTTCCAGGCCTGGGGGCTGTTGACTCTCCATCTGAGGGCTGATGGACGGCCCAGGCTCCGCCTCTGTCTTTCTCTCTGCCAGCTCCATTCCCTCTTCCCCCTCGGAGCTCTCAGATTGCCTTGATGCTGACCCTGACTCTCACGCTGTCTCCTCATCTGATTTGGCTGCTGGAGGGGCCGGTGGCAAACACACCACCTGCCCCAGATGTAATGCTGTCCTATTTAGCCACTTTTTGAAGGCCGTGCGCATGCGCGGGTGGCGTGCGCGAGGACAAAGAGCATGCACGGAAGGCTGAGCATCCATGGAAGGTGGGTGCGTGCTCACAGTTGTGAACCGGTAGGGAAGGTAAGTGAATCCCACCTCTGCACTGAATGCTCTGTTGCCCAGGTACTACCTGACTAATATTGTCTCGGCTTAGAAGCTAAGCAAGGTTATGCCAGGTTGGTATAAGGATGGAAGACCTTATGCAAAAGATGTACAGTAAGATAAGGTAGATTCTATTTTTAAATATCCTGCAAGATAGCAATAACAACTACATCTATAGCATAGCCTCTTTCCCAATATATGGACTTGGTCATATAATGTAATCCAATGAAACCTGATGTTAACATGTCTATCTTATGTCTTACAGAGGACCCCCTGGTAAAGGGGAGCCGCCTGTCGAGTCCGAACCTTCGCTCGGCAATACAGGGATGGGGAGGAGGCGGTGGATCCGATCGAGGGAACAAATGACACGCACACCTAACCGATGACGCAGGGCTGCACCCAGCAACGACTCACAAGCAAAGTGGTGGTGGTGGCATCGGGGATAGGCGGCCGTGGGGATGGGTCATCGGGTTAGGAACAGGGGAGGGGGCTATCAACACACGGATACGGAATACACCTCGAAGGACGACTGAAATGCCGATGCCGTTGGAGCAAACCCCGGAAGGGAGGGGTGCCGCCCATGAAAGCGCTTTACAGCTGATCAATCACCCAAACTAATGAGGGAGGGGTGGGGCGACGGTGTAAAGGGCGCTATGAGGCGGATGTTCGTAGCGCCAACTTTAAAACAGTATAGAGCTCAGCATTGTCCCGGAGCTCATGCCAGCATTAAACCAACTTTACTGACTGCTCGCATGTGTCCTGTTGTGTTTTCCTGCTGTATACGGATCGCCTGGGAGAAGGAGCTGAGATAGGAAACTTTTTTCTTTTCTTTTAACCCCCAACATTGTGTAACTCCCAAAGGTGGTTTTTTTTTCAAGAGGCAACTGGACTTTCTGGTTTTTCTTTGAAGAGGTTTTGCTTCTCATCCCAGAAGCTTCTTCAGCTCTGGCTGAATCATTCCCCACCAATCCAGTCAGAGCTGAAGATGTTTCTTGGATGAGAAGCGAAATGTCTTCAAAGAAAAACCGGAAAGTCCAAATGCTTCTTGAAAAAAGCACCTTTGGGACAACCACGACCTGGATGACTGAGAATCTCCATAGACCCTCAACGTGTACGTTTCTTGAGAAGAATGAATAATAATAAACTCCGATGATCCTGGTTACAGTTTCTCCAGTTTTTTTCTACATCTATCCAGGTGTCAAACTCCAGCTCCGGCCTGCGGGCCTTGAGTTTGACACCCCTGTTCTTCAGGATCTTTGCCTCTAGGGTTAGAGATCGTGCATTCGAAATAAATGAAAACAAAGCAAGAGCATATGCAAAGTTAAACAGCTACTGCAGTTTCATTGCTTGTGAAAGCACTACCGATATATTGCTACCCAAATGTTACCGAACCGCTGATTAAATGGGTGGCAGGGGAAATAAGTGATAATGACAAGCCAGCCGGAATTCACTTCAAGGACAGAACAAATCAATTTATAAAAGGAAATAAACTCTAACCCCTGATTGTCAACCTTTTTACAGCACTGTGTTCCTGAATAGATGATATCAGGATGCCATCTAGGTCTTGAGTTTCTTATTTTTCAAAAGCGGTTTTTTTTCATACAGTCCTCGCAGACGTGTTCTGTTATGACTGTTTGACATCATTTCAGGGGTTATTAAATTCTTATGCCTGACAAGATAAAAACCTGCCAGCGCTGAGCACAGCACAAAATTCCATATCATTTCTATCACACAATTTCTACAAAGTGTTCTGCCCCAGCTACGGACCCCAAAGAACGCAGCACGCACAAAGTCTGTTCAAACCTTAGTTTCCTAAATAAGCCAGTCTTTTACAACAATGGCTGTTAATTAACTGCGTTAACAGCCGCCAAGAATTCAAAGAATAATAACTGAAAGCTTACTGTGGTTGGCAAAATGCCCAGAAGCAATTTGCAGGAAGCTGATAAGATAAGCAAGACAAGACACGAAGGTATGTGAACGAAGTTGTTCCCTGCAAATTGCTTCAGTCGGCGTTCCTCCTTAAATAGGCTAGGGGAGTGGCCAATTAGCCCCAAGCCTTACTCTCGAGGACACCTCGTCCTGAGGAGCCACTCCTGCCTTTTGGCAGCTCTGCACACCCGTGCATTGAGAAGAGGCTCCTCCTCTTCGTCCTCTTCACTTAAGGGAGCTTCTGGAGGTTCTGAAGGCCCTGGCTGAATCCCCGCATGCAGCCCTCCCGTTTTCACTGGCAGAGGGCTACAACAAGCCATCGCGGCCAAAAACGGAGCCTTGATGAGTGACATCGAATTGGCCACGCCCCCTGGCCGCCACCCCCAAGATCAAACACCCCTGTGGTCCTTAATGAAATTGAGTTTGATACCCCTGAATTAGGACCACGCAGATGTCTTACGACAATGACAGAGGCTTCCAGATTTCATTCAAATGCATCACCGGCCAATGGTTTATTTAGCCAAGATAGAATTATTTGGCTATGGCCCTAATATTTGGCAACTTGAAAATAAAAGTAACAGTGAAAAGAACACAGGTAGTCCTCGATTTGCAACAGTGACCATTCGAACTTGCAACGGCACCGAAAAAAGGTGACTTATGACCATTTCTCACACTTACAACCTTTGCAGGATCCCCGTGGTCATGTGATCCCAATTCAGATGCTTGGCAACTGGCTTGTACTTATGATGGTAGCGACTCGTATTGATGACGGCTGCAACGTCCCACAGTCATGTGATCACCTTTTGCAATCTTTTGACAAGCAAAATCAATGCGGAAGCCAGATTCACTTAACAACCAGGTTACTAACTTAACAATTGCAATGATTCACTTAACAACTGTGGTAAGAAAGGTCGTAAAATGGGGGGGATTCACTTAACAAGTGTCTCACTTAACAACAGAAATTTTGAGCTCCATTGTTGATGGTAGGTCGAGAACTACCTGTATTTTCCCAATTTTTTTTTTGTCTTCACCAAGCAAACATGAAAAGTCAAATTCAATCTACCAGTGGTGGGTTTCAAAAATTTTTACTACCGGTTCTGTGGGTGTGGCTTGGTGGGCGTGGCATGGCTTGGTGGGCATGGCAGGGGAAGGTTACTGTAAAATCTCCATTCCCATCCCACTCTGGGGAAAGGATGCTGCAAAATACCCATTTCCTCCCGATCAGCTAGGACTTGGGAGGCAGAGAATAGATGGGGGCGGGGCCAGTCAGAATTTTTACTACTGGTTCTCCAAACTACTCAAAATTTCCGCTACCGGTTCTCTAGAACCTGCTGAAACCCACCTCTGCAATCGACCCTTTCCTTCCTGTGCCTTGTTATTTATTATGGATTGGCTTTTCTATTAAACTGCTCCTAATTCGGTACAAAGGATATCATAAAGATATTGAATAGGGAATGTATATAATAACCTAAAAAGGCTCCTAGCTTTTCGGTTAGCAGAAAAACCTGGTTATATAGGCCCATATTTTTTTTCCCCTGCATGTTTCTACAAGATTAATTTTTCACCGGGCTGCTTTTAAGTAGCCTTCCATTAAATATCAATGCATATCTTTCAAGGGATAAGGAGAACGAAGGATGAGGGATGCCACTGAAATCTGTTTAAATAATACAATACAAAATTATTCATGGTATACCCCGTCCCTCCTCTCTCTCTGAAATCCTGAAGCTCTTTAATAAATCCAAAGCTAAGAAAATGATACTGCTTTTCTTCACTGCAGGGATTTGAGAAAGCAGGCTGTTTAAAAGGGCTTTATGGCTTTAAATATAAGAACGTGAATCAAAAACTTCTATTGGTTCTATTATCCAATCTAATATATTTCACGCAAAGGTTGAGCATTGTGTAACTTCTGTGAGAGAGAATTAGCATCCAACTCCCCATCCTCATTCGCCATTGGGCAGGGGTGGGCTGCTGAGGGTTCTCAGGGGTTCAGGAGAACCTCTAGCTAAGATTCTGTGCAGTTCAGAGAACCCCCAAATCCCATTCCTGGCTGGCCCCACCCACCCGCCCCTCCCCTCCCAGGAATCCCCACAGGCTTGGGGAGAGCAAAAAACGGGCCTACCGGAAGTTCGGGAACTTTTCTGGCCTCTAGAGGGCCTCCGGAGCCTGGGGAGGGTGTTTTCACCCTTCTGGAGGCTCAAGAAAAGCCTCCGGAGCTCGGGGAGGGCAAAAACGCCCCGCCTGCCATGGTGCAGGAGGCCAACTAGGCCAGGCCCACCATGGCCACACCCACCTAGCAACCAGACAGAGAACCCTTTGCTAAAATTTTTGAAGCCCACCCCTGGAATTGGGGTTGATGGAAGATCTATTCAGACATCTCAAGTTCACAATAATCTCCTCGAAATAGATGTTGGCATTAGCAACATACAGAGAGTCCTCACTTAACGACGTTGCTGAGCGATCAGTCTAAGTTACAACAGAATCCCCAAAAAATGATACCTTATGACCTGGTGGATTCAACGTTTCAACAACCAGGCTCCCCTACCTGGCCAAGATCATGTGATTGTATTTTGGGTACTTGGCAACAAACCCACATTTACAGCTGTTTGCAGTGTCCCGCTGTCACACAACCACAATTTATTTTCCATTTTTTTGCAGGAAACTGGAATTTACTTTGTGTTTCAACAAAAAATTGAAATGCCGGTCCGGCCTGGACTAACCTCTTTTAAAACTACTTAAATTCTTAAATTTTAATCTTATATATTGGGGTTTTTAAATCTTGTTTCAGGACCAAATTATTTAACTGTATTAAACAATCTTTAAATATTTATATTATATGTATTTTATTGTTTGAGTCCTTTGGGAGTAGAGCGGTATATAAATGTAATAAATAAATAAAAAAAAATGCCCCTTGCAAACAACGGGTTTGCTTTTAATGACCATTGCGTTCACTTAGACCCACCATAAATAAATAAATAGATAGATAAATAAATAAATAAATACATAAATAAATAAATAAATAAATAAATAAATAAAGGCGCGGTGGCTCAGTGGCTAAGACATTGAGCTTATCGAGAGAAAGGTCAGCAGTTCAGCAGTTCGAATCCCTAGTGCCTTATAATGGGGTGAGCTCCCGTTACTTGTTCCAGCTTTTGCCAACCTAGCAGTTCAAAAGCACATTAAAAAATGCAAATAGAAAAATAGGGACCACCTTTGGTGGGAAGGTAACAGCATATATACATACATACATACATACATACATACATACATACATACATACAGGTTGGTCATGTGATTACTTATTTAATGACAGGCATGACTTAAGGCTGTAATTCCAGGCTCAATTATGGTCGTAAGTTGAGGATGACCTGTAATTGGTTGTTTTTTTTTTAGTGGATTCAAACTTTATCCCAGTGTTTATCTGAATATCAACATATTGCTTAATGCATTGTACGCCACCCTGAGTCTCTGGAGAAGGGCAGCATATAAATCAAATTAAAAAAAAAAACATAAGGAGAAACGGAGTCTCTACGTGACGTATACACTTGGCAAAGTATCCGAAGGGGCATTTATAAATGAATTTGGCACAGGCTCCAACCATGCCATTAGAAAATCCTTGAATAAGCAGGATCCCCGATTTGTTTGGAAAAGGCAAGATATTGCAAACGTATTTATGAAGCACAGTCAGCAGTAACGGATCCATTTTCTTATAACCACGCACCCCAATATAAGTTTGAACAATATCTCGTATGCTATTCTGTTCGATTCAGATGCAAGGAAGACTGTTCTGACCCAGCTCTCCAAACACGACAAACCTTCTGTAGTTGAAGAAATGATTCCTTTATTAGGAGCACCAGCAGCCCTGGCAAAAATGTTTTTCTCTCAACACAGGCTCACAGGTCTCTCCAGCAGGGAGAAGAAGAGTTTGCCACACCTATTCATCTCCATCCCCTGCCTTTTATCCCCAGAGTTAGGGTGGGGCTTCGCTAGCTGCGGTGGCTTTTCCGTCCCAAGGACCGGCCCACGGATTTCCACTGCTCTCCTCTCCTCTGCCTTCTGCGCATCTACGTGTCAGGCACTGGACCCAGCTGTTCCTCCTCTTCCTCATCAGCCACCTCCAGACCTGGGGACTGTTGACGCTCCATCTGAGAGCTGACGGACAGCCAAGGCTCTGCCTCTGTCTCTCTCTCTCTGCCAGCTCCATTCCCTCTTCTCCCTTGGAGCTCTCAGGTTGCCTTGATGATGGCCCTGACTCCCACCCTGTCTCCTCCTCTGATTCGGCTGCTGGAGGGGCCAACAGCTGACAGGACACAACAAGGACCAACATGCTGTGAAGCTGAGGAGAATGTGCTCTGATAATCACAAAATGGCCATACCCTCTCCAACCGCGTTTTTTTGTTTTTGTTTTTTTCTGTGAAACCAGGAGATCTGAACTTTAAAGATGCAATTTTAGGGTCGTGCAATCAGAGAACAGGGCAGGAAAAAACAATAATCACAGCGTTATGGGCCACAGGGATTAAACGTTTGACAGATGAAGGAAGAATCGCAGTTGCTAACTCTACATTTGTCCGGCGCAAAGAGTCAGGACCACTGTCGGTAATCCTCGACGTACCACAGTTCATTTAATGACTGTTCGAAGTTACAACGGCGCTGAGAAATGTGACCTATGACCATTTCTCACACTTACGACCGCTCCAGTCATTCCCATGGTCACGTGGTTTACATTCAGATGCTTGCCAACTGTTTCATATTTATGACGGTTGCAGTGACGTGATCCCCTTTTGCGACCTTCTGACAAGCAAAGTCAATAGGGAAGCCAGATCCAGTTAACAACCGGGTTACTAACTTAACCAACTGCAGTGGTTGACTTAAGAACTGGGGCAAGAAAAGTCATTTAAATGGGGCAATACAAATTTCTCACTTAGCAACCTAAATTCTGGGCTCAGCTGTGGTTGTAAGTTAAGGACTACTTGTACTTTCCTGTCCTGGTAAGTTGGGTGGATGTAATGGGGAAATTGCTATCCTAAGGAAAATGGGCTCAGGGCATTGTTAGAAATAAAGACCGTGCTGGTGGTTGGTTCTCTGCTTTGCAATATGCCAGCTGGTCTTTTTATATTTCTTTAAGAATAAAAGGGGGATGAATGTGAGGGAAGCCCGCCCCCCTCCTTAGAAGAATGAAATATTTTAGGAAATATTAAAACGGCAGAATATTATATTTCCTTGGATGAGAAATGGAGAAACATGTCTTTTTAGAGGGAGAAAGCCGCCCCTGCCTTTTCTTAATGACCCACAACAGATGTCAGCACTTAAGAGATAAAGAGCTCATTGAGAACTAGATAGCCCTATTCATAAGTAAATACCCTCACCCAAGAGCCAAGACAGGAAAAAGCCATTAAACCACAATAGGAATTGCCCAACACGCTTCTGACTAACAAGTTTCTTTAGTCGGCTCCATAGATTTTCAATTGGGTTAAGGTCTGGGCTATTCCCAGGCCATTCCAGCAGTCGAATAGGATCATCTTGAAACTTAAAAAAAAAAAAGTATTAGCCATCAAACCTCAAAAACTTTTCCCAAAAGGTTTCCACAATTTTGGCCACTACTATACATAGAAGGAATCCAGTTCTGAGTAAGATATTGGTGGGAGAAGGTACCACAATAGCTGAAATCTTATATAGGGATGGCCATTGTGTGATCATTTAACTTAAGTGAGTAGAATTTAAAAAGGGGTTTATTTATTTTTTTGTTAGGGATTTTTGTAGCCAAGTAGGAAGCACTGGAGCATTTCATAGCCAAATAGAAAGTGTCCATGCTTCTGGATACTTACATTGGCATTTGCGGGAAGAAATATCTATCTGGTTCAGTTTCAAGATGGAAGAAAGAGACTGGAGACAAAATGGAGGCTGGAGGTTGATTGGAAAGAGGACCCTTTTTTAATTTAATTTTTAATTTTTTGATTTATATGCCGCCCTTCTCCGGAGACTCAGGGCGGCTTACAATGCGCTAAGCAATAGCCTTCATACTTTTGTATATTTATACAAAGTCAGCTTATTGCCCCCACAAACTGGGTCCTCAATTTACCTACCTTAGAAAGGATGGAAGGCTGAGTCAACCTTGAGCCTTGGTGAGATTCGAACCTGCAATAATTGCAGGCAGCTGATGTTAATAACAGGGTGCTTTAGACCACTGTACTATCCAAGGCTCTTTATTGATGAAGCAGAACCACATGGACTAAAGAAACTTGTTAGTCAGAAGCCACCCAGCAATAAAACCTAGTTAATAGAAGCCATCATTCAATCTTGTTTCACATGATTAACAGCTGCAGAACTAAAAGACTTGGTTCACTCCATGGGAAGACATTGTAAAGCTGTCATTCATACTAAAGGTTACCCAACTAAGTATTCACTGACGTGATAATTTTTGTATATCTCGTTTTTTCTATGGTGGTAGTTTTTGTATATCTCATTTTTTTCTACGTGTTTCCCTTTTCTTCTTTATACTGTAACCGCTATTCTAATAGTAAATCCTTCCTAAAAGTTATTGCATTACATTCTGGATTAAATTATCTTTCCATTGATATATAATTTTAGGGTACTACTCCAAAAAAGAAGTGGTGTAATTAGCTGGTTTTAAAAAATACACTTTTCCCAAAAGGTTTCCACAATTTTGGCCACTACTGGAGTTTGCTTCTGGCAATGTGCATATAGTTGTATCTTTGGGGTAAGTAGCATCCTCGCTGAAATTCTGCTATCAAAAGCCTAGCCAGATGGAGCCCAACGACTTAAATTAAAGGAGATGGGACATACATCTAAGAAGAGCTTCATGTTTGGGTTTTATTTCATTTTCTGTCTAGACAAATTATTGGCCTTTATTATTCTTTCTGTGTCCTTTGGCGCTTGTTTACAGAAGAAAAATAAGCCCAGGCTTGGCTGTGCTTCGGGCTAGATAGAAGAACAAGGCAAGGATTTGGAGCAGCGCGGCTTCCTGGCAATCTCCCTCTTCCTGTGATTCAACTTTCTTACCGACTTAATTAATGAAAAACACATTGTCTGTAAATCGAGATGCTTCATCCCTCCTTACGAGCATGAAGTTCAGTAATTAAATCATCTGTTCGTGGGCCAACAGGCAGGCAAGCCTTTGCCAAGGCAAGTCCCTTCTTCAGTTTTTCTTATTAGCTGCGCAAAGAGATAAATCGCTTTAGGACGTAAGAAGAGAACGCTCCTGTTCCCGTTCGCTTAGAACTGAGCAGCCCCTTAAATTGCTCTGGTTAGAGACACTTCTGGGAATGTACAGATCTAAGCAAACATCTGGAAGGCTCTTAGCCACAGCTGTGGCTAAGAAAGATTTTTTTTTCCTTCCAAGTTTCACTTCAAGTATTCCCTTCTCCCTTGTATTCACGCTCCCTAGCTGTAGTCAAGTCTCTGTGACGGCTTTGAGGTGCACAGAACAGCCAGGCGGCATGGAATTGATTAGAGAAGCCGGCTTTCTTTTCGTGCCATTTGTTGGTTAGCATCCAACATTCTGTGCCCCATACAGAAGTGGTATTCAGCCGGTTCACTTGAACCGATCGTGGAAATCACTGGTGGGTCCACCCACCCGCCCCGGCTCTATTTAGGCACGTTTTTGAGGCCGGGAGTCAGTGCTGGGTTTTGAAATCTTTTACTACCGGTTCTGTGGGTGTGGCTTGGTGGGCGTGGCAGGGGAAGGTTACTGCAAAATACCCATTTCCTCCCGATCAGCTGGGACTCGGGAGGCAGAAAATAGATGGGGGCGGGGCCAGTCAGAATTTTTACTACCGGTTCTCCAAACTACTCAAAATTTCCGCTACCGGTTCTCCAGAACTGGTCAGAACCTGCTGAAACCCACCTCTGAGGCTTTTCAAAGCATTTTTTAAAAAGCCTCTCTGACGATCCCAGTTGATCGTCAGATTTTTTTTTTTTTAAGCCTATCTGACGATCAGGCAACTCAGCGGGGATCGTCAGAGAGACTTTTAAAGCATTTTTTTCTGCAACCTCTTCAGCGGAAGAGGTGGTTTAAAAAATGCTTTGAAAAGGCTCTGACGATCCCAGCTGTGTTGCCTGATCGGCAGAAGCTTTTCAAAGCATTTTTTTAACCATCTCTTTGGCGGAAGAGGTTGCAGAAAAAAATGCTTTGAAAAGCCTCTGACGATCCCAGCTGAGCCGCACGATCATCAGAGGCTTCTTTTTTAACTTTTAAAAGCATTTTTTCGGGGGAAGAAGTTGTAGAAAAAATGCTTTTAAAAGTAAAAAAAAAAGCCTCTGATGATCGCGCGGCTCAGCTGAGCATGGTGGAGGGTGGGGGGGGGGCGCAGGGATTTTCGCTACCGGTTCTCCGAACCACCCGCTGCCATCACTACCGGATCGGGCGATCCGGTCCAAACCGGGAGCATTTCACCCCTGATTTTAGGAAATATTAGAAGGGCAGAATATTTCCCCTAAAAGGGGAGCAGAAATTCATTCCCCACTCTTCACCTTTGTCAATGGGCCATTAAGGCCTGGGCCAGTCCATTCTACATAACAAAGATCTACCTCCTTCAGGCAGAGCCATTTAAGTGCCCTTCATTGCATCACCCAGCAAGATTCAACCACACAGACAACCTACAAAGCTAGCCATGACCTCTGACAGCAACCAATCAGTATACTTTCCCTGTGCCCCAGGAAGTTCAAAGCCAGAGAGAGAGGGTATAAAATCCAGGGACTCTCAGCATCTCTTCCCTTTTTTCCGCCCAAGATCTCCAAGGCATGTGATCCTGTTCATCAATAAACCTTCTTTCCAAGCAACTTCCATGAATCCAGTGTCTTTTTCCCCACTTGGAACTGAACCCAGAAGGATATTTCTTCCAACAGGGCCATATTTTCACCCACCTCTGACATAGAATCTGGAAACCCAGAATTTCAAGTGTTTATAAACTTTGGGTTTATATAAGGTCATTTCTACCCGGGTTGTTTTATTTTGAGGTCTCCTCTAAACAACTGGAAGTGTGGTTTTGCCTCCTCTTTCATTTTTCACTCTCTGCCTGTCCCTTTAGATTTTCTGGTTAATTAACTGCCCAATTCCACTAATCACTTTCATTGCTTCAGATGTAAATCCCTCTACAACAGAAACGGAATCTCTGCAGGGTTGCAGTCTAAATCTTGTCAGCTTCAATTGATCAGGGTTAATAAACTCGGTATTTTTCTTTCAGTTAGGGGTTGTTATGTAATCTACTTTACAGAAAATGATCCTCCAGTTCAGTGTTTTGTCAACCTTGGTGATTTGAAGACTCTGGACTTCAACTCCTAGAATTCCCCAGCCAGAATGGAGTAAACGTTGCCTTTGGTTGGTGTTTTTGTTTTATTGATGACAACTGCTGGGATTAGGCTGAGATTTTACCCTCAGATTCAGAGGTGGTATTCAGCCGGTTTGGGCAAATCGGTAGCAGTGACTGCAGGTGGGCTGCCCCCGCCCACCTGCCCCAGCGTAATGCCATCCTATTTAGCCATGTTTTTGAACCCTGGTGCATGTGCGGAAGGCACATGTGCAAGCATAGCAGAGGTGGGCGGCACATGAATTAACAACCAGTTCACCCCAGCACTGAAAATGTACATGCGCCCTTCCGCGCATGCGTGTGGCCTTCTGCACATGTGCTTTGCTCCAGCATGCACTTGCATGCATGAGCGCCAGTGGTGGGTTGCCCCAGTTTGGACCAGTTCGGGCAAATCAGTAGAAAAACCGGCAAGAGGCTTTGCCCACCGACCCGGATGTCATCACAGGCGATCTGCGCATGCGTGGGCACGATGCGAACCAGTAGTAAAGGTAAGTAGAACCCACCCCTGATGCACGCGGCTTAAAAAACACAGCTAAATAGGACAGCATAGCGCCAGGGCGGGTGGGTCAGCCCATCCGCAGGTCACAATTACCGATTTGCCCGAACCGGTCCGAACCGGCTGAATCCCACCCCTGGTGCAAACAAGTGAAGCTGCACCCACAGAATGCAAGCAGCACGTGAAAACACACCTCCTCTGGTCCACGGAAAAACCTCTCTCCATGGAAACCGGTTCCTGGTGCCCAAAGTTTGGTGGTCGCTGACTTAGAAAAGTATTCAGGGCAAAGGGTGTGGCCTCTATAATTTCTGAGTAACTGGAAATTGGAAAACATCTCTCTCCATCCTTTGGAAATGTTTTATACACAGCATTTTCCCACTATGCCATGAAAATATAATGTTCTTTTTCAGTGGTGAAATCCAAAATTTTTACTACCGGTTCTGTGGGCGTGGCTTGGTGGGCATGGTGTGGCTTGGTGGGGGTGGCTTGGTGGCGGTGGTAGGGGAAGGATACTGCAAAATCCCCATTCCCTCCCCACTCCTGGGGGAAGGATATTGCAAAATCTCTATTCCCACCCTACTCTGGGGCCAGCCAGAGGTGACATTTGCCAGTTCTCCAAACTACTCAAAATTTTCGCTACCGGTTCTCCGAACTGCTCAAAATTTCCGCTACTGGTTCTCCAGAACCTGTCAGAACCTGCTGGATTTCACCCCTGGTTCTTTTTAACGACGACTAACCAGACTTGTGCCAAATTCACAAACGTTTTTATCCCATTCCCTTTTGATAGTGGAAATACAGATAGGTGGGAAATACCTCTTCTAGGTCTTTCTTTGTTCCTTTTCATTAAGTTTTCCTTGAATTCAGCCTGTTTTATTGTTCTGACACCAATAAATGAGGAACTTTTCTTCCTTTCCACCCTCCTGGAGGGACTCGGCTTCAAAAGAGGATGTGCCCTAAAGCAGAACTATTCAGTCATTAATTGTGTTTACTGTAAATCAGTGCTTTTGTCACATTATGCAAATCCTGCACTGGGGCAAGGTTAGTTACTTTTATTAGATGATTGGCAAAACTGAAAGAGTTAACCCATTTGCATTATAGAAGAACAGATATTCTTGCAAGGCAGTGCAGCTGCATTCGGAAGAGAGCATGATCGGCAAAAATAGTAACTCATATAAGTAACTCAAAAATAGTAATTCATTTCTACAAAACGGCAGCCTTCCAGACTGAAGGAAAGAACCACAATTTGAGCATCTAGGATCATGAACATTCAAATATTTGAGAAATTCAAATTGAGAAAACCTGGGTGCAAATTGTGTATAATCAGCAGAACTAGACCAATCACTTTTCCAAAGTATTAATTGACTTGTAGAAGAGGTGACCCGGTAGCTCAGTGGCTAAGACACTGAGCTTGTCGATCGAAAGGTCGGCAGTTCAGCGGTTCGAATCCCTAATGCTGCATAACGGAGTAAGTTCCCGTTACTTGTCCCAGCTTCTGCCAACCTAGCTGTTCAAAAGCATGTAAAAAGTAGAAAAATAGGGACCACCTTTGGTGGGAAGGTAACGTTCCGTGAACCTTTGGCATTTAGTCATGCTGGCCACATGACCACGGAATTGTCATCAGACAGCGCTGGCTCTTTGACTTAGAAACGGAGATGAGCACCACCCCCTAGAGTCGGGAACAACTAGCACGTATGTGCGAGGGGAATCTGAACCTTTACCTTAGAAGAGGTAAGCACTTAGTACTTTTTAATATCAAACTGAAAAAGGAACAACAGTAGCATTTAGACTTATATCCCGCTCCATATTGTTTTATGTCACTCTCTGAACGATTCACAGAGTCAGCCTATTGCCCCCAACAATCTGGGTCCTCATTTTATCAACCTCGGAAGGATGGAAGGCTGAGTCAACCTTGAGCCGGTCAGGATCGAACTGCTGGCAGTTGGCAGTGGTTATGCAATACTGCATTCTAACCACTGTGCCACCACAGATAAGAGATCATACATGACCCTGTATAGCCAGCATCAAGTTCCTAATATTGACATATTTTTGGATATCAGTATAATATAAAGAGTTGAGCAGGCCAAGCATTTTATATAAAATGTTGGTACCTTGCAGGACTTAAGGCACTTCAAGCAAGTATAATTGGATGTGAATAAAGGAGAATGGCTGGAATGAAGTTCTTATAACCTTAGAATTTGATGGGGTCAACTAATGATGATGATAAATGAAGGTAAGGTCCAAGATGAACACAAAAATCTCGTGAGTCGCTACATTAAAAGCCTTAAAACAAGTTTGGACAAATTCATTAGATTAAAATAAACAACAAAGAATGTTCTTTCTGCACCAACTCAGGAAGCTCAAACTGCCCAAGGAGCTGCTGATCCAGTTCTACAGAGGAATTATGGAGTCTGTCATCTGCACCTCTATCACTGTCTGGTTTGGTCCTGCAACCCAACAAGACAGACACAGACTTCAGAGGATAATTAGAACTGTAGAAAAACCAGTTGCTCCCAACCTGCCTTCCATTGAGGACCTGTATACTGCACGAGTCAAAAAGAGGGCTGAGAAAATATCTACAGACCCCTCGCATCCTGGACATAAATTGCTTCAACTCCTACCCTCAAAATGACGCTATAGAGCACTGCACACCAGAACAACTAGACACAAGAACAGTGTTTTCCCCGAACGCCATCACTCTGCTAAACAACTAATTCCCACAACACTGTCAAACTAGTTACTAAGTCTGCATTACTATTAATCTTCTCATCGTTCCTTTCACCCATCTCCTCCCACTTATGACTGTATGACTGTAACCTTGTTGCTGGTATCCTTAAGATTTATATTGACTGTTTCCCTATGACTATCATTAAGTGTTGTACCTTATGATTCTTGACGAATGTATCTTGTCTTTTATGTACTCTGAGAGCATATGCAGCAAAGACAAATTCCTTGTGTGTCCAATCACACTTGGCCAATAAAGAATTCTATTCTATTCTATTCTATTCTATTCTATTCTATTCTATTCTATTCTATTCTATTCTATTCTATTCTATTC
>WNWU01000007.1:39205320-39222469 GCA_012654045.1 Ptyas mucosa | reverse complement strand
TCTATTCTATTCTATTCTATTCTATTCTATTCTATTCTATTCTATTCCATTCCATTCCATTCCATTCCATTCCATTCCATTCCATTCCAATCCATTCCATTCCATTCCATTCCATTCCATTCCATTCAGTGGAGCCTGAGTGGCATAGCAGGCTAATGCCTCCTATTAAGGCAGCATTTAACATCCAGCTGCCTGCAATTACTGCGAGTTCTAATCTCACCAGGCTCAAGGTTGACTCAGCCTTCCATCCTTTCTAAGGTGGGTAAAATGAGGACCCGGTTTGTGGGGGCAATAAGCTGACTTTGTATAAATATAAAAAAAGTATGAAGGCTATTGCTTAACACATTGTAAGCCACCCTGAGTCTCCAGAGAAGGGCGGCATATAAATATAAATAAATAAAATAAAATAAATAAATAAATTCCATTCCATTCCATTCCATTCAAAGGAAGGTTATTGAGAGTCAACCCCAACATGATGTCTCTCTATCAATTCATTGCAAAATCATACTGGCTATTTATATCCTTTCCTAAGATAGACAGTTTGCTTCTCAAGACCAGTGGTGGAAAGTGAGCAGGAAACTATTCCCAGATGAATGTTTTTCAAGCTTGGCAACATGCTGGCCTGGGAATTTTGGGAGTTGAAGTCTTATGCATCTTAAAGTTACCAAGGTTGAGAAACACTGCATTTGAGTCATGTCCTGCTTTGTCGTCTTCCCTTAAGCACCTTGGTAAATCAGTACAAATCAGAGGTTGGAGAACTAGAGAAAACTGAGCCTGGTTTAGCTCAGCAGACTAAAAGCATAGTGATCAACACCAGCTGTCTGCAATTCCTGTAAGTTCGAATCTCACCAGGCTCAAGGTTGACTCAGCCTTCCATCCTTTTTAAGGTAGGTTAAATGAGGACCCAGTTTGTGGGGGCAATAAGCTGACTTTGTATAAAATATACAAAAGTATGAAGGCTATTGCTTAACACATTGTAAGCCGCCCTGAGTCTCCGGAGAAGGGCGGCATATAAATCAAATTTTTTTTTAAAAAAAATAAATCTTCCACAATCTAAAGAAAATCCACATTTATTATATAAATAATTCCATCTATCTGGTCCACTAAGAAAAAAACCCTGAACATACTGGTCCAAGGAAGATTTTAGTTCCAGAGAGTATTAATGCCAGACATATAACTTCTTCGCCTGGTTTAGCAGGAAAATATGATTTAATTGGCTTTTCAAACAAAAGAATGGTCACCTCAAAAAAAATCAATCCTGGGGCCTTCATTTTTATCCTTTTCATTGTTATCCTTTTCATTGTTAATCCTTTTAGTACCAAATTAAAATATGCCTTGTTTCAAGCATTTTAAATTTCAGCTGTTCAGTTTTGACCCCTAGTATTTTTCATATTTGGCATTATTTTTCGTGCTGGTGTTTTATCTATGCACTATTTTTATTATTTTTAATGATCTATTTATCTATCTATCTGATATACCCATCTTTATAATTTGCACAGAGAATGTTTGCTATTAGTGGACTTCGTAAAATGTCTGCATGTCTAATAAAGCCTAATATTTTCCCAATTTGTAAACTTAAATTGCCTATTTCAGCTGAAACTATGCAATTCCACAATATGTAGGCCTATATGTGATATGGTTATCAAGATGAGAGCATTTATGTATGTGAATAAATGCTCATGATCCAGAAGCCACTCCGAAAGGACAAAGCTAAGCACCAAAAATAAATTAATATTAATTGAACAAATCTCTACTGATTAAGATTAATTTCTTGTATAATAAGCTTCTGTGGCTGCTCTGACAGCTAGATCACCAAATTAATCAAACTGTCTGTTCAAGGCAAGGCTTTGAAGTAAAACAGTCAAAGATCAAGAGCTAACAGTAGAATAATAAGCAATACTCAATAGTTAATGTCATTTTGAGTAGTACATTTGGCCAGAAAAATATAAGACAGGATCTTATTTTTGGGGAAACATGGATATACATACATATATATGTATGTATATCCATGTTACATGTATGTATGTATATCGCCAAAATTGAACACTTTAACAACAGAATAATCAGAGAAGCCACTGAGATAGAAAAACGTCCTCACAGCATGAATAAAAGAGATGATACCTCCCACCTACCAGCCATTTGGAAACCCGCCCTTATTGACAAACGAATCCCAAACACAAAGAATAACACTTGACCCACACTCATGAAAACCACACAAGATGTCACCTCCACACATCCACACAAAAATCTAGCCCAAACCCACACCGATGATGAGGCCCGACCACAAACCAGAAGCCAGACCACAGCTGCATCATTAACCACTTTAAACCCCTCCAATCCATACATGAAGCAAACTGACATACTCCATGAAGATGTGGCACGACCACGAACGCGGAGCCAAACAACAACAACGCAGGTCACGAGTTCAAATCCCCCTGCAACTCAGACCAACCTGAGCACAGCCAAGCCCCCACCCTATCAGAACACACCCCCAGCCAACCAGAGCACAGCCAACCCACCACCCAATCAGAGCACAGCCATGCTCCCACCCAATCAGTTCATACCCCTACTGGCAGTTGAAAAGAAGAAACAACCACGATCACACATTGCTCCTAGAAGCACAAGGCCAAAGACACCAGCCTGAAGATGACGAATGAGACTTCGTTGAAACGTCGCCAAGGTGCTTCCAATTTTAACCTGAATAACCAAAGACCTACATACATGTATGTATACACACATACACATACACATACATATATATATGTAGGGGGCAGGGAGAGGGAGAGGGAGAGGGAGAGGGAGGGAAAGTGAGAGACAGAGAGAGACAGAGAGAGAGAGAGAGAGAGAGAGAGAGAGAGAGATGGTCCCACCATCCAGTCAGAGCTGAAGAAGCTTCTTGGATGAGAAGTGAAACGTCTTCAAAGAAAAACAAGAAAGCCTGTTGCCTCTTGAAAAAGCACCTTTGGGACTATCATGTCATTGGTTGCAACAGCTGGCTTTTCCTTCCAGATGTTCTGTCTTCATAGATTCATGGAGGTTGTTGGATTGTTTGGATTGGGAGGAGATTGATACAGGTAGTCCTCAACCTACGACCACAATTGAGCCCCCCCCCTTTTTATTTTTTGCTCCTAAGCCAAACATTGGTGAAGTGAACTTTGCCCCATTTTACGACCTTTCTTGCCACGGTTGTTAAGTGAATCACTGCATTTGTTCAGTTAGTAACATTGCTTGTGACGTGAATCCAGCTTTCCCCTTTGACTTTGATGGTCAGAAGCGGATCACGTGACCCCGAGGCACTGCAACCGTCATAAATATGAGTCAGTTGCCAAGTGGCCTGGATTTTGATCACGTGATTGTGGAGATACTGCAACGGTCGTAAGTGTGAAAAATGATCACAAGTCACTTTTTCCAATGCCCTTGTAACTTTGAGCAGTCATTAAATGAATCGTTGTAAGTCGAGGACGACCCTGTAATTTCTTCCATGATATATTTTTTTCGCCCCAGCTCTGGGATTTTCTAATGATTTCTCGATCAATGACTAATTAGGTCTAAATCTAGGTTGGCAAGATCAGCCAAGTTTGACTAGAGCAGTGTTTCTCAACCTTGGAAGCTTGAAAATGGGTGGACTTCAACTCCCAGAATCCCCCAGCCAGCGCTGCTGGCTGGGGAATTCTAGGAGTTGAAGTCCACCCATCTTCAAGCTTCCAAGGTTGAGAAATACTAGACTAGAGGGTGCCACCTTCGGAGACTTTGGCATACATAAATCATCAGACTCCCAATTCTATTTGAAATTCAGAATTTTTGTTCCCATTTCCCCCTCCCACATGTACAGCTCATGTCAGAAGCAGTCTAAATGCAGAAGGAAGTTTATGAGGGGAACCCAAAGGTGCTTCTTCAAAAGGCAATTTGTTTTTTTCCTTGAAGATGTTTTTGCTTCTCATCCAAGACGCTTCTTCTGAATGCGCTCTTGAAGAAGACAACCATAACCTGGATGACTGAGAACCTCCATAGACATTGATGATGAAGACCGTCTCTTTCAATCTGAGGGAATGAAATTGTGGAACAAATTAAAGTAGGGTGAGTCATGGAACCCACCAGTGGTGGGATTCAAATAATTTAACAACCGGTTCTCTGCCCTAATGACCGGCTGGGTGGGCGTGGCCATGGTGGGTGTGGCCGGGGTGTGTGACAGGCAGCACTCAGCCTCCTGCACCCCCGGGGGCAAAAATGGGCTGTGGGGAGGGAATGTGTCCCCCCTGAACCCCATTTTGGGCCAAGAGGCCTCCCTGCACTTATCTGGGAGCCAAAATGGGGCGTGTGGGGACTCCTGGAAGGGGCGGAGCCAGCCAGCAATTTAACTACCAATTCGCGCAAACCATCCCAAACCGGCTGAATCCCACCACTGGAACCCGCCAAATCCAGCTATGATTGGCCGATAACTTCACTGAGTCAACCACAAGTTGGCTGAGATGTACAGTAAATCAGTCAAATAAACTGTTAACAAAGCTTGGATTCCTCTGATCTCCTTTCACTGTTTCAAGGCTGAAGAAACAGCCAACTCTCAAACCTGGGTTGGATGCAAAATTGGCGCTCCGATAGCTCTTAAGAAGCATGCTTCTATTTAATCAGAATGTGCTTAATGATTAGAGAGGGACTGAGGAACTGGCCTTTTCCTAAAAATTTTCTGGGGAACAAGATAACAAGAGATTCCTCCTTACGAGGAGAGCGTTATCTCAAAGCTTTGAATCACAAAACAATAGCCCCTAAAGCGGAACTAGAACTCACAAACTCCTGGTTTCAAGCCTGGTGCCTCACCAGGGGTCAGCAACCTTAAATACTCAAAGAGCCACAAAGGTCCTAACTGGAAGCCCCCCGTTCAATTTTGAAGCTGACCGGAAGTCCAGTTCCCCACCATAGAGTCTCCTCCTAGCGCGGCATCCTTTTTCCTCTGCTGATTGGAAGTCCGGTTCCCCCACCATAGAGTCTCCTCCTAGCATGGCGTCCTTTCTCTTCTAACTGTCCTAACAGAAAGCCCTATTAAATTGTGGAGCCCAACCGGCAACAGGGAGCCGCAGCAGTGGGATGAAAGAGCCACACTCGGCTCCAGAGCCACGGGTTGCTGACCCCTGCACTACACCAAACCGGCTCTCCTCTTTCTATTATGGAACGTACAAAACATTTAAAATGCAGTATCATAAAATTGTTTTGACTTTACTTCAGAAATAGCTTGAGCTGGAGACAAATCACTCCCTTGTCCTTAGAGAGCTGTTCGGAGACCAAAATATTTCCAGAGCGGTTGAAACAACATAAATATCCTTTTACGTTTCAATATCAAAGAACCATTTCCAGTAAGGTCAAAACAAATCCATTTGAAGTGACTGAAATGACTTGTTCTGAGCTGGAAATGTTTTGCGGGCAGCTATTCTCGAGTTATCAGGCAAGCTACAGGATGTTTAGTAAATGAAACCTTAGAATTGAATTGTTCCGTCCAATAAACCAGAAATTCCCCCATCGCTGCCTGCTGCCAGGCCTCGTTGACAGCAATTTGTATTTGTTTTGAAGTCAAATGCCCCCAAGTGTCGAAATGGATTTACCGACGGCTATTTTCAAGAGTCAAAATTCAATTTTAATAAACCAGATCAATATGTTTCATTTCTGGTGTGCAGGTAAAGATTTATGACCAGATCGGTTCCTTGGTCAGTTCCAAATTTCGACAGATACATATTGATCTCTGTAATCAATACCGTTATATTTATGGAAAAGGAGGCAGGTGAGGAATGCAACAATTAAAATACTAGTATTCTTTGCTTTTTTTTACTCTTGCATCCACATATCTTTTATGCTAAAACGAACAACCACATCAACAAAAGACTAACCCACATTTTAAGAAGGGAACCTTTTTTTAAAAAAAATCTTTGGCCTTGAATCTTTCTGCGTCAGCTTATATTTACATTTTATTAGCCAAGACCGCAAGATAAGTGGTTTTCTGCTCGGTCAATGGGAAGGAGGGGAGAGAGAAATGTCTTATTATCTGAGGAAATTGCAGAAGGCTTACCTGATGTGCAACGAATCAAATAGCTTTTTAACCTGCTCCTTGCAATTCCCACTTCTAACTTTTGCACAGATTTTTGTGCAGTGGCTCAGTGGGTAAGATGCCGAGCTTGTTGATCGAAAGGTCGGCAGTTCAACAGTTCGAATCCCTAGTGCCGCGTAACGGGGTGAGCTCCCGTTATTTGTCCCAGCTTCTGCCAACCTAGCAGTTCGAAAGCCCATAAAAAATGCAAGTAGAAAAATAGGGACCACCTTTGGTGGGAAGGTAACAGCGTTCCGTGCACCTTTGACATTTAATCATGACCATGGAGGCGTCTTTGGACAGCGCTGGCTCTTCGGCTTTGAAACAGAGATGAGCACCGCCCCCTAGAGTCAGGAACGACTAGCACATATGTGCGAGGGGAACCTTTACCTTTATACCATACCTGACAAATGAGGAGGAAGCTAACCACCAGATTGCAAGAACACAAGCGAGTGGTCAGACGAGGAGACCCGAACTCATTGCAATAAACAAGGACATACATTCAATTTTGCAGTTACTTAGATTGTTGGACGAGCAGGCACTAAAACAGCCAGGGAAGTGATTGGAGCCTGGGAAACGGGCCCCTCGTCCATCAACAGGAGTGCTGATTTATCCCCAATTTATCAAGTTATTTAGGAGGCCAGGACTTGGCAGCACAAGAAAACAACAACCAACAACTTAATATCCAGCTATCGATACCCCAATCTACATCTAAAAAGCCACACACAACAGGCACCCTATAAATAACCCACACACAACAGCTCAAAGCACACACTCTGCCACAGAAAAATTCCTCCAGCATGAGTCCAAAAGGTCTCGGAAGACAAAAACTCTGGTCCCAATAACCGACTCAGATTGGATCCTGCATGTTAAGGAGATTGTTGTGCGAACAACCAGCAGAGCGTTGAGCACATGGAAACAGTGCTGAGAGCAATAATGAATAAACATACATTTAAACTGGTTTATCAAAGTTTTTACTTTGCAGTGAAAAACAATCTCATAGTCTTTAATCAATCCAAGTCTTAGCCAGTCACAATCAGTCCCAAGATACAAAATTCTTACCAGATTTTGTAAAGTTCAAACAGGAACAATTCAGAATAAATAAACCATGATCACATTAGACCATGTAGCAAAATATAAAAACAGCAATAGGTTCACGCTGGTAACAAGCCACGATGGTGGCATATCCACAATGACTACATTTTAGCTCTCCTTAAATACAGTTACAACAGTTATCCAATCAGGATACAATGACTCAGCATTACAATGACTCAGCATTACTTCTTAAAGTCATAGAATACATATTCATCATGTCAAAGTCATAGAACACATATATTGTCCATATATTGCCTGGACAACCTGTTAGGCATGCACCATATCCTAACACTGCACCAAGTGAGTGTTGATTTCTTAGTGACCACATCGATTTTCTCTAGGATGATCTGTACCTAACTTGGTCTTTCAACTTGTCCACTCATTGCCACTATAACTGAATCCATCTACTTGTTGTATTCATCTTCTTCTTTTTCTTTCCACCTTCCCAGGTTTTAGAGTCTTTTCCACAGAGCTGGATCTTTGCATAATGTGTCCAAAGTAGGAAAATTTGAGCCTGATCATTTGTGCCTCAACTGATCGCTGTCAGAGTTCCGACGGATGCCCTAATTAAATCATGAGCCTTGAGCCAAGCTTCAAAAGAAATCCAGTTATTTATTAGGAGCTTCATATCAGCACGTTCCAAGTGAAGCCAACTCTGACCGCACATAATTTACAGTCCAGACTTGACCCTTTCCCCCCCTCCCCCAGGGTTTGTCATCAGTCACATTCACCAACGGAGAAATTTCGCGGATTGTAGAGATCACTCCCCTCCGGCCTCTGTGGGTAACCCTGGGAGACAGCCTTGAGAGAGATATGTCTGGAATGTGCTTTTGTTTTTGGCTGCTGTGCTGCTTTGGCATTTCCCCATCCCTCATGCCTATGGCAACTCGAGAGCAGGCCAGGGATGCTTTATGAGTTGACAAACCACCTGTTTGTTTTCTTGACTGTCCATGGCCTTCTCAGGAGTGTTCTCCAATTTTTCCATAGCTTGTCTTTTTTTCTTTCTCCATCTGCACCTCTTTTCCTCTGACTTTTCAGTGATGAACAAAAGACATGATCTTTCTCTCTGGGGAACCACCCTATGAGCAGTTTTACAGCATAACGATAAAACCCGTCTCTCAAATTAACTAAACACAATTCTCTCCTGCCTCAGGAAGCATCTATTAGTGCCAGTTGAAGCAGCTATATTGCTAAGCTAGGGGTAAACAGATGTAAAGATCTGCACCAGTGATGGGTTTCAAAAAATTTTTACTACCGGTTCTGTGGGCGTGGCTTGATGGGTGTGGCCCGATCCGGTAGCGATGGCGGCGGGTGGTTCGAGGAACCGGTAGCAAAAATCCCTGCGCTCCCTCCCCTCCCATGCCCAGCTGAGCCGCACGATCATCAGAGGCTTTTTCTTTTTTTACTTTTAAAAGCATTTTTTTCTACAGCCTCTTCTGACGAAAAAATGCTTTTAAAAGTTTTTTTTTAAAAAAAAAGCCTCTGATGATCGCACGGCTCAGCTGGGATCGTCAGAGGCTTTTCAAAGCATTTTTTTCTGCAACCTCTTGGCCGAAGAGGTGGTAAAAAAAAATGCTTTGAAAAGTCTCTGACGATCGCAGCTGAGTTGCCCGATCGTCAGAGAGGCTTTTCAAAGCATTAGAAAAAATGCTTTGAAAAGTTAAAAAAAAAAAAAGTTGGCCACGCCCACCCAGTCACATTACCCACCACCACCAAGCCACGCCCACAGAACCGGTAGTAACAAATTTTACACTTCACCCCTGGTCCAAGTGCCTTATTTTCAAAAACTCTCTTAGCCCTGATTTGCATCTTCTTTGAGTCCCAGCTATCCTGCGATTAAAAAAAAGAAAGTGAAAGCTTTGAATAGGGTTATCAATACCGCTTCCTGGCGTGAATTGTAATATTGCACGATCCTCTTGAAAATTGGAATTTGGAATAATGCACTCGATGCCAACTAATGGCAAGTCGAAAGAGAATTTACCTCTGTTTGAACCAAAGCTCCTGCCAAGCTCCCAGAGCTTTCTAATCAATTATTTAATTACAGAAACATCGGAGGCATGAGCCCTACCCATAGGATCATCTCCGCAGGCTCAATAATACCCTTTTATCATTTGAAGACAAGACTTAAAAAGGAGAGAGAGAGAGAGAGAGAGAGAAAAGATCCACCTACCTGTTTGCAGTTAGAAAGGGTCTTCTCATTAACCAAAGAGCTGAAATGGGAAGTCTGAAAGAAAGAAAGAAAGAAAGCATTTCCCCACCTTTTATTTTCTGTGGGTTTTGTGTCCCCCCCCCCTCCCAATATTGCAATATTATTTCAAGGAGCAACCAGAGAGATCATAACACATGAGGACAGAAGATTGAAGAGGTGATCCAAAAGGATAACCTTCCAAGGAGAAAACAAAATACAACCCAGGGGTTTCATTTTTTTCCTGAAAAATCACTGACCAGTTTATTGTTTGGTCAATCGGTCCATCGGGCATTTGTGGGAATCCCAGGAACCGGACATGCCCTCCCCTCTTACTCTTATGTTGAAATTCTTAGCAATCCGCTTCATTCAATGACACTGAAAAATAATGTAAGATGGCGAAAATCTGTTTTTGAATTTCAGTCAGGTTGAATGGACGCATGGACGCATGGATGGGTGGATGCATGGACGGATGGATGCATGGATGGATGGATGGATGGAAGGGAGGGTGGGTGGGTGAGAGGGAGGGTTCTCTGCAGGAGGAGGGTTCTCTCTAGTAGTGGAATTTAAAAAAATTACTACCGGTACTGTGGGTGTGGTTTGGTGGGTGTGGTGTGGCTTGGTAGGCGTGGCTTGGTGGGCATGGCAGGGGAAGGATACTGCCAAATCCCCGTTCCCACCCCACTCCTGGGGGAAGGATACTGCAAAATCCCCATTCCCTCCCCACTCCTGGAGGAAGGATACTGCAAAATCCCCATTCCCTCCCCACTCCTGGGGGAAGGATACTGCAAAATCCCCATTCCCTCCCCACTCCTGGGGGAAGCATACTGCAAAATCTCCATTTCCACCCCACTCCTGGAGGAAGGATACTGCAAAATCCCCATTCCCTCAATCAACTGACTCGGGAGGCAGTGAATAGATCGGGGCGGGGCCAGCCAGAGGTGGTATTTGCCAGTTCTCTGAACTACTCTGAATTTCCGCTACCGGTTTGCCAGAACTGGTCAGAACCGACTGAATACCACCTCTGGTTCTCTCCTACTAAAATCCACCTTTAAAGGAAAATATTTGTAGCTCAGGGTTGAAACGAGGGGTCCTTAGTGTTCTCTGGGCTTGGCTGTTTTCTTGCCGAAGTTTCATTGTCCCAAACTAGGTAACGCCATCAGTGCTCTGATGTTAACCTAGTTTGGATTATGAAATGTCTGCAAGAAAGCAGCGAATGTGATCCGAGGTGACATAAACTTGACCTCTGCTATTTTACCCGGTACGCGGTGATGTTAGCCATAGGCCTGTGTCCATTTTCTTGCGGTAGATAATACAGAAGATACTAATTACGTAAAGATTGAAGAAAACATACCGGCAGGATTTATATCGCTAGCTAATGAGCCTCATCTGTTTTCCATTTAATTAATGAACATTTGGAGAACTGTTTGAATAGAAAGATCGCGGGCACTTACTTCTTTACTTAATACTAAATGCAGCTAATGGCTCTCACTTTATTTGCAGGCCAATGTTTATTCAGCGGAGAGGAACTCGTGGGTTCAAGAGGCAATTTAGCTCCTACAAAGGGAAGTGGGATTTGAAATCCCCAACTGCCTAAACCTCATTGTTATGCAGGTAGATCTCAAATAGAAGCATGCTGGTTCATGTGGTTAGGACGCTGGACGCTGGACGCTGGACGCTGGACGCTGGGCGCTGGACACTGGACGCTTACTTTTTTCCTTCTTAGCTCTCTCACCCAATTTGTTTGATCTACCAATTTATTATCCAATAATTAATTCAGTGTTTGTCAATTTAAAGTGTGGACTTCAACTCCCAGACATCCACCATCAGCGTGAAATCCACACATCTTAAAAGCGGTGAAGTTTGAGAAACGCCAAAGTACTCCTTCCCCTGTCATCCGCCTTGGCTTGGATTTACTCATGTGTACGTTTCTCCTACCCCGTTTACACATTCCCTTGGTTCCTGAACTCTCCCTGTTTAAAACCTGGATGCAGAATATTCCTTTAAAATCAGTTCAGTCAGCATAATGGCTTTTTCTGGGATGCTCCATCAACTTGCACCGTACGTACATAGGCATAATACATTCCCAGCCTGTGAGTTTAGGGCCAAAGGCAATTAGAAAATTAGAAAGCTTTTGCCTTCGGAAATGCCAATGTGGATTTTGGGAATGATGTAAGGGAAGAGACATCATCGCTCTGCATTAAATGGACGTGTCTAAGCTGACCTGAAAAGTGATAATTTTTTTTTAAAAAAACAACCTCTGTCTCTGCCATGGCTATTATCATTATTATTGAGATAATTAAGCCTTCCGGCAGGACTGCCAACCTTAGTGAATTTCCTTGGTTGAAGACGGAAACTTTGGATTCACAAACAAGTTAGCTCTGCGTGTGTGTGTGTTTTAGCAAATAAACCTGTTTGTTAGTGTATATTAAATATTAAAAGGGCAGAATATTTCCCCTAAAAGGGAGGCAGAAACTCAGTTCCCACCCCCACCTTTGTCAATGGGCCATTAAGCCTGAGCCAGTCCATTCCACATAACAAAGATCTACCCTCTTCAGCTCAAGGGTGATGGGATTAAGACATGGCCCTCAGGACATGTTAGGATTAGCTCTCTACCCATCTCACCACGTGGCACCTGGGAAGATTACCGTATTTTTCGGCGTATAAGATGTGGGCGTGGCTTGGTGAGTGTGGTGTGACTTGGTGAGCGTGGCTTGCTGGCCGTGGCAGGGGAAGGATACTGCAAAATCTCCATTCCCACCCCACTCCGGGGGAAGAATACTGCAAAATCCCCATTCCCTCCCCACTCCTGGGGGAAGGATACTGCAAAATCCCCATTCCCATGTCAGATATATACTGATGGTCGTGCTCATTCAGCCTATGAGGAAAATATTTAGGCCATACAGCTTCAGGTTTAAAAGTTATTTTATTATTTACAAATATACAATAATGAACAGGGTGTCCTGTTGCATTTTTTTACCCTAACTATATGACTCAGAGGTTGAGAGGGAGAGAAGTTCACTGTTGTCTTGCTGAGATGGATGGGAAGAATTAGGGAAGATATCCAATTGATTTGTGGGTATGACTCCAATAAGGGAGTTCATTGGTTTATACAGTCACATGGGATGTCTGTAGACTTAGAAGACTTAACCCCTTCTGGTGCCTGGGGCATCATACGTAGGCAATATCTGACATCCCACCCCACTCTGGGGCCAGCCAGAGGTGGTATTTGCCGGTTCTCCAAACTATTCAAAATTTCCGCTACCGGTTCTCCAGAACTGGTCAGAACCTGCTGAATAGCACCTAATTCTGCCCTAATTCTTCTTTTCTTTAGACTAGCCAAACCCAAATCCTGCAGACGTTCTTCATATGTTTTAGTCTCCAGGCCTGTGATCATCTTAGTTCCTCTTCTCCGAACTTTTTCCAAAGTCTCAAATGAACAGTTGTATGTTGAGGACTTCCTTGCCTGTTATTGATTAGGTCTACGGATCCTTGTTTCAGTGTCACCTTGCGTCCTCAAAGTAAGTAACATTCCTTTTGTTTTTGTCAGAAAAGATTAAGAGGGATTTTCTTAAGAACCGTTCCGTTGGATCAGACAGGATTAAGTCAAGTGCGAATTAGGACAGGGAACCAGGTCTCTGTCATGGTTACTAGATCAGGAGGGAAGTGTGCTAGAAGGAATCCTTCACCTCTGCTTGCCGTAACACAATACTGGTGCCATTGCTATTGTTCACTATTTGCCGCGTGCATTTGGTATCCATATGAAAAGGCTGTTGGAACAAGCAATAGCAATAGTGCTTAGACTTATATACCGCTTCACAGTGCTTTACAGCCCTCTCTAAGCAGTTTTACAGAGTCAGTCTATTTATTTATTTATTTATTATTTTATTAAACTTGTATGCCGCCCTCTCTCCCAAAGGACTCAGGGCAGCTCACAACGATAAAGAACACATAAAATTCAGTATTCAAATATAAAAACCAATACAATCCTCTTAAGAAAACCCTTCAGTCCAATCCGGCCAGGCCAAATAGCCATGTTTTGAGGTCACAGCGGAAAGAGTGAAGGTCAGGGGCCATCTGGAACTCCAGGGGGAGCTATTGCCCCCAACAATCTGGGTTCTCATTTTACTGACCTTGGAAGGATGGAAGGTTGAGTCAACCTTAAGCCGGTCAGGACGGAAATGCTTGAGGTTGGTAAAATTAGCCTGCAGTAGTGCAATGTAACCACTGCGCCACCATGGCTCCGAAGTAACTCTACAGATAATAGCAATAGCACTTAGACTTATACACCGCTTCACAGTGCTTTACAGCCCTCTCTAAGCGATTTTACAGAGTCAGCGTATTGCCCCCAACAATCTGGGTCCTCATTTTACCGACCTAGGAAGGATGGAAGACTAAGTCAACCTTGAACCGGTGAGAATCAAACTGCCGAACTGCAGGCAGCTGGCAATCAGCAGAAGTAGCCTGCAGTACTGCATTCTAACCACTGCACCACCACGGCAGTGTTCTTCCATGTATATAAGGTAAAGATAAAAGTTTCCCCTGTCGAGTCATGTCTGACTCTAGGAGGCAGTGTTCCTCTCTGTTTCCTAGCAGAGGGAGCCAGAGTTGTCTAAAGACACTTCTGTGGTCATGTGATCAGCATGACTATATGCCGAGGTGCACAGAACGTCGTTACCTTCCCACCAAAGTGGTACCTATTTATCTACTTGCATTTGCATGCTTTTAAATTGGTAGGTGGGCAGGAGCTAGGGCAAGTAACGAGAGCTCACCCCATCACATGGTGCTCAAGCTTTGAACCCGGGCTGCCACCTAACAAGCTCAGCGCCTTTAACCACTGAACCATCACACTCCCAACAAGCATTCTTGTTCGCAGTTCAAATCTGTAACTAGAATTCTAATAATGACAAAAGAGTCTTAAACAGGAAGAAGTTTGTGTGTAAAGGTTCCCTTTCACACTGATGACAACGCATAGCTATTATAGAGAGTACAGATAATCCTCGTTTAGCAACCGTAGTTGAGACCAGCATCTTGGTCATTAAGGGAAGCAGTCGCTAAGTGAAACCATGACTGAGTTTATGATCTTCCTTCAGGAAAAAGTTAAAGAGAGAAGAAAAAAGCGCAGAAAGAAATTAAAAGGGAATTTTAAAAAAAGGAGTGCCTTCCCATTTTTTTTTTCAGTGCAGTAGAATGTATTTTTAAAAATTACAACCTCAGCATTTTCCTTTGCATTTCTAAAATATTTCAAGACACTTCTATAACCACAAAATGAGTCCAGTAGGAGAAGGGCGGTATAAAAATCTAATAAAATAAAATAATAAATAAATAATAAAATAAAATCGTTCTAATTGTCAAAATCTAAAATTAGAGTTCCATTTTTTAATTTTCCGCTTCCAAGTATAAAATCCAGAAGTGGTTCCCAAAAGGAAATAAAGCTAGATAAATTTATCTAGCGTGGGGTTGGATTAGAAGACCTCCAAGGTCCCTTCCAACTCTTATTACAGGTAGTCCTCGACTGACGACCACAACCAACATTTCTGCGGTTAAGTGAGACATACGTTAAGTGAGTTTTGCCCCCTTCTACGACTTTCTTGCTGCACTGATTAAGCGAATTACTGCAGTTGATAACTTAGTAACCCTGTTGTTAAGGGGATCCTGCTTCCCTCATTGACTTTGCTTGTTGGAAGGTCGCAAAAGGGGATCACATGACCTTGGGACACAGCAACAGCCATAAATAAGAACCAAATTTTTGATCAATGGACTGCAATGGTCGTTACCGTGAAAAATGGGACGGGCTGCTGGGGCTTCGCAGCGGTTTAGAAGAATCTCTAGCTAAGATTCTGTGCAGTTTGGAGAACATCCAAATCCTACTCCTGACTGGCCTCGCTCAACCCGCTCCGCCCCTCCCATGAGTCCCCACGTGGCCTGTTTTAGATGCAGGTAAGTGCAGGGCACGCGTGGAGGTTCGGGGAGGGTGAAAAACGGGCCTATCGGAAGTCCAGGAAGGCCGGAAATGGGCCTGTTTCCAGCCTCCAGAGGGCCTCTGGAGCCTGGGGAGGCCATTTTCACCCTCCCGGAGGCTCAAGAAAAGCCTCCGGAGTCCAGGGAGGGCAAAAATGCCATGCTGCAGGAGGCTGACTAGGCCACGCCCACCATGACCACGCCCACCCAGCAACCGGGTAGAAAACCCTTTGCTAAAATTTTTGAAGCCCACCGCTGGACATAAGTTCCATTTTTCAGTGCTGTTGTAACTTTGAACGGGTCACTAAATAAGCTGTTGTAAGTCGAGGACTGCCCGTAATTCTGTCATTCTGTTAAGCTCCTCTCCTCCATTAAAAACAAGTAAGTGTAAACAATATTGTTATTGGCATTAGAATAATATATTGAAACACTGAATAATTAAATAACGAAGGACTATAAATTTAAGAGCCTTGGCTAGTACAGTGGTCTAAAGCACCCTGTTATTAACATCAGCTGCCTGCAATTATTGCAGGTTCGAATCTCACCAAGGCTCAAGGTTGACTCAGCCTTCCATCCTTTCTAAGGTAAGTAAAATGAGGACCCAGTTTGTGGGGGCAATAAGCTGACTTTGTATAAATATACAAAAGTATGAAGGCTATTGCTTAGCGCATTGTAAGCCGCCCTGAGTCTCCGGAGAAGGGCGGCATATAAATCAAATTTAAAAAAAAAAAAGTCGATTTTTTCACCTCTGCCAAATTTCATCCCTTTTATCATCCGTCCTTCCATTATGGAAATTAGCGTGCCTTTTTCCATCTTTGTGCATATCAGATTCTCGCTGATCTGGGAAGGCTTTCAAAGCAATTGTACCAAGCTTTCCACGGAAGCACCTGCCTCGGTGCTTTCAGTGGAAAAGGCCGGCCAGATGTTGCCTCCTACTCAGTGCGAGCTTCTTTGCCCCGTTGTGCCGTATCAAACGTCCCTTTGAAGCTTAGCACAGCCCTGGAACCGATGCGCAAGGAAGTTAATTTGTGATACCTCCTGCTTCAAAAGTGGCTTTACCTCAGAAGAAGAGTTCCACTCGGACACGTTCGGCATAAAGAGGAGAATGCCGGCATAAACAAACACTGGGGCTGCCTACAATTTAGAGAAACACAGAGGGGAGTTGCTTAGCGTTGTGAAAAAAATCAAAATATATTGGACCCAGATTTAATTGCGGTGCCGCAGAGGTTTTTTTAAAAATTGATATTCAGATGAAGGTGGAATTTTCCTTCGTAGGACTAATCGACAGTCATCTAGAAAAGTTTAGTTTAGTTTAGTTTATTGTCATTGCACCTCGTACAGCGAAATTAAATGCTATCTTAAGGGTACAATATAACCAGGGGTGGAATTCAGCTGGTTCAGACCGCTTTGGGTGAACCGGATGCTAATTTTACATCTGGTTTGCTGAACCGGTAGTTGCAAGGACTGGCTGGCCCTGCCTGTCCAACCCCGCCATTCCCAGGAGTCTCCACGCAGCCCATTTTGGATGCCAGGTAAGTGCAGAGCCCATGAGGATGCTCTGGGAGGGCAAAAAAGGGCCTCCCGGAAGTCTGGAAATGAGATATTTCCAGCCTCTGGAGGGCCTCTGGAGCCTGGGGGAGGCCATTTTCACCCTCCCAGAGGCTCAAGGAAAGCCTCCAGAGGCCTGAGGAGGGCAAAAAAGGGCCTCCCGGAAGTCTGGAAATGAGACATTTCCAGCCTCTGGAGGGCCTCTGGAGCCTGGGGGAGGCTGTTTTCACCCTCCCGGAGGCTCTGTTGTGTCTTCGGCTCCCGAGCCCGGACCTTCAGAGGAAGAA
>WNWU01000007.1:39186269-39205220 GCA_012654045.1 Ptyas mucosa | reverse complement strand
AAGTCTGGAAACGAGACATTTCCAGCCTCTGGAGGGCCTCTGGAGCCTGGGGGAGGCCGTTTTCACCCTCCCGGAGGCTCAAGGAAAGCCTCCAGAGGCCTGGGGAGGGCAAAAAAGGGCCTCCCGGAAGTCTGGAAACGAGACATTTCCAGCCTCTGGAGGGCCTCTGGAGCCTGGGGGAGGCCGTTTTCACCCTCCCAGAGGCTCAAGGAAAGCGTCTGGAGGCCTGAGGAGGGCAAAAAAGGGCCTCCCGGAAGTCTGGAAACGAGACATTTCCAGCCTCTGGAGGGCCTCTGGAGCCCAGGGGAGGCTGTTTACACCTTCCCGGAGGCTCGAGGAAAGCCTCCAGACCTTGGGAAGGGCGAAACCCCACCCCCACCGCTGTGGTGCAGGAGGCTGAGTAGGCCACGCCCACCCAGCAACTGGGCAGAGAACCGGTTGCTAAAATTTTTGACTCCCACCCCTCAAATACGGTCCATTATGCAAATCCCACCTCCATAAATCTCACCCATCTCCATTCTTGTCCGCAGTCTATTATCAACCTCACTTTCACATGCAGAAAACATCTGGCAGAGCTAAGCTGACAAGCTTCAGCAAATACTAAATGAATTGCCTTGGTTTGTCTGGGGGAAGGCCGGGGCTGAATTAATGAGTTGTCACTTAATTATTTAAAATGCATTAAATTTTTAAAGAAAGATGACAGAGTGGGAGGAGAGCAGTTTGAACGTACATTGGTTATCATAGACAGATATTGGGGTCTCTCACCTGTACCATCTACTGTGGTAAATTCATAATGTAAATACCCCTGTTTCCCCGAAAATAAGACCCAACTGGAAAATAAATCCTAGCATGATTTTTCAGGATGCTCATAATATAAGCCCTATCTCCCAAAATAAGCCCCATTTAAGATTGTCAGCCAGATGGGTGCATTGACCGGGAGGATTTTTCATCAGGTTCGCCTGATTCGACAGTTGCGTCCCTTTCTGGATCGGGACTCTTTACACACGGTCACTCATGCCCTCGTCACCTCTCGCCTGGACTATTGTAATGCTCTCTACATGGGGCTCCCCTTGAGGAGCACCCGGAGGCTCCAACTGGCGCAGAGTGTGGCCGCGCGGGTGGTGATGGGAGCGACGTGGCGCTCCCATGTTACTCCTCTCCTGCGCGAGCTGCACTGGCTCCCGGTGGTCTTCCGGGTGCGCTTCAAGGTATTGGTTACCACCTTTAAAGCGCTCCATGGCTTAGGACCCGGGTACTTGCGGGACCGCCTACTACCACCAATAGCCTCCCACCGACCAGTACGCTCCCATAGAGAGGGGCTCCTCCGGGTGCCGTCGGCCAAACAATGTCGACTGGCGGCCCCCAGGGGGACAGCCTTCTCTGTGGGGGCACCCACTATCTGGAACGAACTCCCCCCGCAGATACGGATGATCCCGGACCTTCGCGCCTTCCGCCGTGAGCTAAAAACTTTTCTGTTCCACCAGGCGGGCCTGGCCTAATTTTTCCCATTTTTCTGTAAAAATAATTTTAAAGTTTTAAAATTTAAATATTTTAATATTTGGGGTTTTAATATTTTATAATTGGGCTTTTAAAGAGTCGGGGCCATTGTTTAATTTGGTTTTATTTGGCTTTTAAATTTTGTATGTATGTTTTTTACTTTTGGCTGTTCACCGCCCTGAGTCCCCTTGGGGAGAAGGGCGGTATATAAATCTAAATAAATAAATAAATAAATAAATAAATAAATAAATAAATAGTACCCTATTTCCCCCAAAATAAGACCTAACCAGAAAGTAAGACCTAATGCATCTTTTGGAGCAAAAATTAATATAAGACCCAGTCTCATTTTCGGGGAAACACAGTAGACGTTTTGGGGAAATGGTGGATAAGAAAAATATTACCATGATATTTCTGGTGAATATAGGTAGTCCTTGACTTACAACCACAACTGAGCTCAACCTTTCTGTTGCTAAGCAAGACAGCTGTTAAGTGAGTTTTGCCCCATTTTACAACTTTTCTTCCACAAATGTTAAATGAATCATTGCAATTATTAAGCGAGTAACATGGTTGTTAAGTGAATCTGGCTTCCCCGTTGATTTTGCTTGTCAGATGTTCACAAAGGGGGATCACATGACCCCAGGACACTGCAACAGTCATAAGTACACGCCAGTTGCCAAACTTCTGGATTTTGTGACCACAAGGATGCTGCAGTGGTCATAAATATGAAAAACAGTCAGTGCCGCTATAATTTTAAATGCTGAATGAATGATTGTAAGTCAAGGACTACCTGTATATGTTTGTCTAGTCACTTTTTTTGGGGGGGGCTGGCAGATATTTCAAATGTAGCCCCCAAATAACAGAGCTTCATGTGCAGATCAGTGGTGGATTCCTCCCGGTTCGGCCCGGTTTGGCCTGGTTCGGCCGAGCCGGTAGCGGTAATGAAGTGACGTCACCGAACGGGTTCTCTTTGTTCAGGAGCTGGGACCTCCCGTGCTGCCCGGATTATTTTTACCTTTTATTTGGCCCCGTCCCCAATCTATTCGCTGCCTCCCGAGTCCCAGCTGATGGCTAGAAGGAAAAAAACTCTTTAAACTCTTGCCGCGGGGCTTCAAAGGGCCGCCGTACAGCTGATCAGTGTTAAAAGGCAGTGTGGTGGTAGACCAGTGTCCTCGAAAAACAATTGGGTAGACCAGTGCCTCCAAAAACAAATGGGTAGACTAGGACGCTCCAAGAACAAATGGGTAGACCGGTACAGCTCTGCAAGCAGTTAAAAGCCTGGTAGACCAGTACCTCTGCAAATTGTCACATGACCATCAAACCACGCCCACAAAATAAGCCACGCCACAGAACCGGTAGTAAAAAAATTTAGAACCCATCCCTGGTGCAGATGGCCCAGAAAGTTTAAGATTCTAGTTCAAGAACTGCACTCAAGTAGAGCTAAGCATATTATGAGAATCAGCCTCAGGGCAATCTATTAACAGAACAACAGAGTTGGAAGGGACCTCGGAGGTCTTCTAGTCCGACCCTCTGCTCAAGCAGGAAATTCTATACTATTTCAGGCAAATGGCTATCCAATCGCTTCTTAAAAATCTCCAATATTGGGCCACCCACAACTTCTTAAGGCAAGTTGTTCCACCGATTAATTGTTCTAACCATCAGGGAATTCCTCCTTAGTTCTCAGTTGGTTTTCTCCTTGATTAGTTCTTCATACGTTTTAGCCTCCAGTCCCCTAATCATCTTTGTTGCTATTCTCTGCACTCTTTCTAGAGTCTCAACCTTTTTTTTAGATTGTGGCAACCAAATCTGAATGCAAAATTCCGAGTGTGGCCTTACCAAGCCATTATAAAGTGGTACTAACATTTCCCGTGATCTTGATTCTATTCCTCTGTTAATGCAGCCTACGATCGTGTTGGGGTTTTTTATCGTTACAATATCAAAAATTGTGTTTTTTGTTTCTTGGAACGGATCCTTCCCAAAACTTAGAATTAGAAATATTTTTTTAAATAAAAGATTTTTTTGTTTTTTTAAAACAAACAGATAATACATCAATCCTTCCGTGTGTCTTCTCGATGTTTCTTCCATGACTTCTTCTTTTTATTACTCCTCCTATCTTCATGTCTCCTTGATAGTTTCCATTTCTCTGTTGCGATATTTCCCCCAAATTACAATACATTTAATATAACATTCTCCTTATTTAATTATCCCAATCTTTATCTATATCTATTTTTTTTAACCAATCATAAAATTTCCCCCATATCTTATAATAGTCCATATCATCGCTCTCTTTAATCATCAGAGTTAATCTGTTCATTTCTGCACAGTCTAAGATTTTTTTTAATTACTCCCCCTTCCAAAGGGGTTTTCTCTGCTTTCCACCTTTGTGCAAATACTATCCTCGCTGCCGTTATTATATGTATAATCAGGTATATATTTTCTTTACTAGAATTAGAAAATTCTAAGCAGCAGTTCAGATTGAGTTGAGTAATCCTTGCTCCTGTCTCTCACTCAGAAAATTTAGTATCTCTTCAGGAAAACCTGTAGGACCTTCAGAATTAACACCCCTTAGTACAGCAGCGTAATGGGTATTAATGGTCCTTTAATTAGTTGCTCAATAAAGACCATATGTTCCTGTCACCTCAAGGTCACTAGTGAAGATAGCAGGAGCAAGGAAGTCCCTGGGAGATGAGGATTTGAGTCCTCTTCTTCAATCAGAAGTTCAAAACCTAACAAAATGAATAAGTATTTCATGGTCAGCCTAAAAGGCGGTATTCAGCCGGTTCGGACTGGTTCACTCGAACCGGTAGCGGAAATCACGGGTGGACCTGCCCCCGCCCACCCGCTCCGGCTCTATGCCATCCTATTTAGGCACATTTTTGAGGCCGGGCACATGCACACTAGGCGTCTGCACCAGCAAAGCACATACATGGAAGCACATACATACAGATTCATGCATGAATGGGGCATGTGCGAGCAAAGCACACACACATACCAGGCGTGGGTTCTACTTACCTTTACTACTGGTTCGCAACGGGGCCACGCACATGCACAGAAGCTTCCGTGCATGCGGAGAGGCATTCTGACGATGACGGGGTCGGTGGGCGGAGCCTCCCACCAGTTTTACTTCCGGTTCTATAGAACTGGTGCGAACCGGGGGCAACCCACCACTGGCGCACGCACACACGCGCACTCACATTTGCGAACCAGTAGGGAAAGTAAGTGAATACCAACCCTGGTCAGCCTCAGTGTTTTTTGTTCTGATGAGAAGAAGCAAAGGGGGGGAAATTAATACAAATATTCCACCTAGAAGGTTTATGGATCAAAAGCATTTCTAATTCATGTCTTCAAACCAATAGCAATAGCACTTATATATCGCCCCACAGTGCTTTACAGCACTCTCTGGGTGGTTTACAAGGTCAGCGTATTGACCTCCCAACAATCGGGATCCCCATTTTACCGACCTCCGAAGGATGGAAGGCGGAGTCAACCTTGAGCCCCATCAGGATCAAATTCCGGATTGTGGGCAAAGTTTTGCTAAACCTAACCAAGCTTCTCCCAAACACCCCTGTCACAAATACGTTCCTACACACACCAATAGTTTACTGAGGTAAAAAATAATCAGGATAACAAAAATGCAACACCAGTTTGTTGACTCGCTTGTTTTGCCCTGTAGGAAGTTAGCACCCAACCCTCTCCTAGGAAAATGAGATATTTTAGGAAATATTAAAAGGGCGGAATATTTCCCCTAAAAGGGAGGCAGAAACTCAGCCACCCTACCCCACCTTTGTCAATGGGCCATTAAGGCCTGGGCCAGTCTATTCTACATAACAAAGATCTACCTCCTTCAGGCAGAGCCATAGTAGGAATTGCCCAAAGCCCTTTCATTACATCATCACCCAGCAAAAGTCAACCAAGCCTGGGACACAGACAACCTACAAAGTTACCCCTGCATGGCCCCATTGGAGTCTGACAACCAATCAGAACACAAGCTCAAATTCAAAGCCCAACAGAGGGCATAAAACCCAGGCACTCTAAGCATTTCTGCCCTTTTTGCCCAGGATCTCAAACCATGTGGTCCTGTCCACCATTAAAACCATCTTTCCAATCAGCCACCATGTTTCCAGTGTCTTTCTCCCCACTTGGAACTGAACCCAGATGGACATTTCCTCCAACAGCCCTTTCTACGCTCCCTCTCAGTGTTAATTTCAGGAGAGTTAGTAGCAGTTTAGAATAATGAGAAGCAACAGGCCAACTTGCCGAAATGAAGGAACAAATGTTCAAGGATTAAAGAATAGTCACTCTGGCGAGTTTTAAAATGTATACAAATCGCATCTAAGGAAAGGAGGAATAAAACGAAACTGCAATGGATGTTTCTGATGCAGATTGCACATCTGCAGAATGTGAAGTGGGACAATGGTATAGAAGGGAGGCTGTTATAATTTCCAAAATTCTGTATTGACTCCAGACTAACATTCAAGAGATCCTAAAGGAAATCAAGCAAGACTGTTCTTTGGAAGGACAGATCCTGAAGCTGAAGGTCACATTCTTTGGCCACCAAATGAGAAGAGAGGACTCCTTGGAGAAGACCTTGATGTTGGGAAAGACTGAAGGCAAAAGGAGAGGATGAGATGGTTAGATACAGTGGTGGGTTGCTCTCGGTTCAGACCGGTTCGCAAGAACCGGTAGTAAAACTGGCGGGAGGCCCCGCCCACCACCCCGGATGTCATCATCGGCGATCTGTTCATGTGCAAAAGCTTCTGCTTCTGTGCGATCCCGTTGCGAACCGGTAGTAAAGGTAAGTAGAATCCACCCCTGGTTAGATAGTGTCATCGACGCAACGAGTGTGAATTTGGGCAAACTCTGGGGGACAGCAGAGGACAGGCCGGCCTGGTGTGCTGTGGTCCATGGGGTCGCCAAGAGTCAGACACAACTTAGCAACCGAACAACCAACTTTAAAAGAAACCTTTCAGGCATTAGTGCTTCCTTGTTTCCTTGTCTTGTCAACAATACGGGGCTTGTTGACAAATAGAGTGAATCCTTCTCGGAGCAATTCCTAGTCTGTTTGTCTCACATCGACCACAAGCTCATCTCCTTCCCTCCCCCCACCAAACCAGTGGCGGAATTCAATTTTTTTTTACTACCGGTTCTGTGGGCGTGGCTTGGTGGGCGTGGTGTGGCTTGGTGGGCGTGGCTTGGTGGGCATGGCAGGGGAAGGATACTGCAAAATCTCCATTCCCATCCCACTCCTGGGGGAAAGATACTGCAAAATCCCCATTCCCTCTCCACTCTGGGGCCAGCCAGAGGTGGTATTTGCCGGTTCTCCGAACTACTCAAAATTTCCTCTACCGGTTCTCCAAAACCTGTCAGAACCTGCTGAACAGCACCCCTGCTCCAAACCCCCCCTCCCGACAACTCATCCAGGATTGTGTGATGGGAAAATAGTCCCAAACTGCACCTTTTAGTTCTGCAGCAGAAGTGGCATCTCTGTGCCAAAACCCTCAGAACTACTACTAAGCAAAACACCTTGAGGGCATCAAGCTAATTGAGAATAAGCTATTCCCATCATTGGCCATTAGGTTAATGTAATGATGGATTTTAAGCATAATCTAATCCAGTTAGCTGCACCTGATGATCCTATTTTCCGGTCTATCAGCTGGCAGAACCCACTGGAACTATTTTCTCTGGAAATGGATCGTCGGCGCTGCATTTTGTGAGGCTAACCTGCACGGAATTATTCCAATCCAAAGGGAATTTCATGGCCGTTAAATAAATCTACAAATACAGATCAAATATGCAAATGTTGCCGTCGGCTACAGCAATCTATCACAGAGAGCTGAGATGCCAGAATTTGATGGTTGTGTATTTATGGCAAAGCCAATAATTGTTCATGACTGGAGTCCTTATTATCTTTAATATCTTTGCTATTGACAACCGTATACCACCATCTCTATCCTCAGCACTTTAGCAAACTTTTGTTTATTTCTCAGAGATGACTAGGAATAAATTTAGAGACTAGGGATATCTAGCATAAGTAGTCCTAGACTTACAACAAGTTTATCTAGTGACTGCTCAAAATTACAGTGGAACTGAAAAGTGACTTATGAGCATTTTGCACACTCACCACCATTGCAACATCCCCATGGTCATGGGATCAAAATTTACATGCTTAGCAACTGGCATGTACTTATGATGGTTGCAATGTCGCCGGGTCATGTGATCATGTTTTGCGACCTTCGGACAAGCAAAGTCAATCATCATCATCTCCTTTTAATGACCCTATAATCCCTTTCAGGGTAGAGTCTGGGCAACTGAACAGAGCTGAGTGTTTACTGGCCGGATGCCCTTCCTGTCACCAATGCGGAGTTATATTCAGCAGATATAGTATCAATGTGCCCAGAGAGAGAAATGCCTGCCTCTATGAGCCGAGGTGGCGCAGTGGTTAGAGTGCAGTACTGCAGCTACTTCAGTTGACTGCTAGATCAGCAGATCAGCGTATCAAATCTCACCGGTTCAAGGTTGACTCAGCCTTCCATCCTTCTGAGGTGGGTAAAATGAGGACCCAGATTGTTGGGGGCAATATGCTATTTAGTATACTATCTTTGGTGTAAGCCGCCCAGAGTCCTCGGAGAGTGGGCGGCATAGAAATATGACTAATAAAAATAATTTAAAAATAAAAATCGAACTCAAAGCCTCCTGATTGTGAGGCGAGAGCTCCACCTCTAGGCCTCCCCACCATTCTCTGACAAGCAAAATCAATGGAGAAGCCAAATTCATTTAACAACTGGGTCACTACCTTTAGAACTACAGTGATTCACTTAACAACTCTGGCTAGAAAAGTTGTAAAATGGGGCAAAACTCACTTAACAGATGTTTCACTTCGCAGCAGAAATGCTGGGCTCATTTGTGGTCATAATTCAAGAACTACCTGTACATATATCTCGTTCAGAAATATAAGGTGTTTCTGATATTTGTGTTACCTCCAAGCAGCGTATAGGATTGTAGTTTCTGAAAGTAATGGAAAGTGGCTAGATCCCTGATGGCGAACCTATGGCATACGTGCTGCAGGTGGCACAGGTAGCCATATTGGTGGGCGTGCGAGCTCAGGTCCAGCGCGCATGCACATGCTGGCCAGCTGATTTTCGGGCCTTCTGGGCCTACCAAAAGTAGGGAAACAAACTGTTTCCTGCCTCCAGAGGGCCTCGAGGGTGGAGGTGGGGAAGGCGCATTTTTCTCTCTCCCCAGCCTCCAGAGCCTTTCTAGGAGTCTGGGGAGGGCAAAAACGGCCTCCCCCCCCCCTCGAAGGCCCTCTGGAGGCCAGAAACGGTGGGACTGGAAGTTGGCAAATGGGCTGTTTTTGGCCTCCGGAGGGCCTCCAGGGGTGTGAAGAAGGCTGTTTTCGCCCTCCCCAGACTCCTAGAAAGGCTCTGGAGCCTGGTTAGAGAGAAAAACAGACCTACCGGGCCATCGCGTGCCAGGAGCAGGGGGAGTGTGGCGAGGGTTGCATGCGCAGGGGCGGGATGCATAGAATTATGGATGTGAGCATGCACACGCGTGAAAACACCACCACCACCCCCACTCCTGGCACGCGATGGCAAAAAGGTTAGCCATCACAGGGCTAGATGAATATAGAAGGACCTTTTTTTTATATACAATCAAAAATAGAACTTAAAAGAGCAGAATTGATTTTCTTAGATGCGGAAGAGGCCTTTGATGATTTGACCTGGTTTCCTGGTTAAAGTTCTGGACCATAGAAGAACTTTGGAGATAATTTTATTAAATGGGCAAGATCGATTAGTGGCTCACAGAAAGCATAAATAATTGTTAGAGGAAAATTAACAAGACCCTGTGAGATATACAGAGGTGGTATTCAGCTGGTTCAGTCCGGTTTGGGTAAACCAGTAGTGATGACCGCTGGTGGGCCCGCCCACCCGTCCACCTACCCCGGCATAATGCCATCCCATGTAGCCATGTTTTCGAGGCCAGTTGCATGCGTGGAAGGTGGGCATGCGAGCAAAGCACATGCGTGGAAGACCGGGCGCATGTGAGGAAGGCACATATGCGAAGCAAGCGTGCACATGCGAGGTGAACCAGTGGTAAGAATATTGGAAACCCACCGCTGGAGATATATAAAAGTAAGGTGACCAATCATCCACCTTTAGGGAGGACAGTCCTTCTTTTGTAAGTTCTGTCCTCTCTCAAAAAGTGTCCTCCTACATGTCCTCCTTTTCGATATTTGAAGACTAATCTGTAAATCTCCGTATTTAATCGAGGCCGATGCCGATCCGATCCGTTGCGTGTGATATGATGTATTTGTATTTGACATATCGAATCGTTGAGGCTCGGTACAGTGTGGCGAGACACAATTATGAGACGCATGCACTCCGCACAGGAGAGAATTGTTTTGAGAGAGTGCACCGCGCGCAAGTGGCTTTGTTTACTATTCTGTATTATTGTTGCAATGAATAAAATGTTTCTTTTCTTTACGATATTTTTTTCTCTCCAATTTATTTGTGTCCTCCTTCACATTGTAAAAAAGTTGGTCACCTTAATAAAAGACAAGTCAAGGATGCCAGTTGTGTCCATTTTAGTTCATTTTAGTTCTTGAATATTGAACAAAGATTTAAAACAGGATGAGAGAATTGCAAGATTAAAGATTACAAAGAGAAAATTGTAAGTTAAGAGCATTTCCTGATTATCTGGTGCTGGTTTTGGAGGATCCATCAAAGGGAATATAAGTATTCATGGGAAAATTAAAAGAAGTTGGGGTGCTAGCAGTTTTTAAGATCAATAACCAAAAGATGAAGATGTTAACAAGAAAAATATGAAAATAGAGGATTTAACAGAACTAATGGAAAAATGGCTTTAAGGCTAAGGAAAAAAGGCAGCACAAGAAGCAATGGGTGGAAACTAATCAAGGAGAGAAGCAACCTAGAACTAAGGAGAAATTTCCTGACAGTTGGAAAAATTAATCAGTGAAACGACTTGCCTCTAGAAGTTATGAATGCTCCAACACTGGAGGTTTTTAAGAAGAGATTGGACAACCATTTGTCTGAAATGATATAGGGTTTGTTCTGTTGTTCGGTTAAAAGTATCATAAAAATCAGAATATAATGGCACAATGCCAACGCCAGTTTTACAAACATAGAGTTGACATGTCGTCATGCACATTATGAAGCCCAAAAGTTTGCTGTCATCCTAATTAGGTAGCTGCCAGAAATATCAAGACTGAACGGTGCCTGAATCTGACAAGCTCATCTCCAAAGAGGCAGAACTAGTTCTCCTCTTTTAAATTAAATGTGTATCGTTAATTTAATGCATATGTCTTGGGATGATCGTAGGGGGGGAAAAATAGGTGTTTGTGTGTCTTCAAAGGCAGCCATTTCCCTGACATTGGCAGGGATGAAAAACAATATTAGCTCCTTTGAGAGTTCAGAATAAGCAGTTGGCTTTAATGAAAATTGGAAGACAGGAAAATGGATAATGGAATTATTGAGGTTTTTTAACTCCCGTGGACCAAATTATTCCTCCTGGGTACCACGGCCCATTTCTATTTGACAGGACTGGCTTTTTAAAAAGGACATTTCTTGACTAGGAAGAATCTATTTCTCTCAGCCAAGCATTTCCTCTGCTTTTAGAGTGATATTGTCCAGGAAGTGATAGGGTCCTCCCCCCCAAAAAATTGAGGACCCGGTTTATTAACTATGGTTACACAGTTGTTAGTTCCAGCTAGAACCTGGTTAATGGCCCATAGATTTGGTAGAACTTACCATATTTTTCGTAGTATAAGAGGCTCCAGAGTATAAGATGCACCTTAGTTTTTGGGGAGGAAAATAAGAAAATAATTTGTGCCCCTGCATACCAGCATCCATTGGTATTCATCTGGCTAGCGTCTTGTCAGTTTATGAGAGATGAGGGCTGTTTGGAAACTGAAACAGTATTTGCTGTGTGAGCAACAAGGAAGGAGACAACAAGGAGCCTGGGCGTGGCTTAGCTCAACTGTTCTAAAGCTGCATGCTGTGCTGATCTCTGAAACTAAACTGAAACTCCTCTCCTCTGCTTGTGTTTTGCTTGTGTTGGGAAACTTGGTATTGTATATTTACTTTATACTATATATAAAGAGAAGTTATTGAATCCTGCTGAATCAGTTACTTGTGTGTGCTTTCTGGATGTGATTGCTGCTGCAAACTCTGAGTCCTTGCAGCAAATAGCAAACAGCCAGGTCAGCTTCAGCACATTATTGCAGCTTGATTCAGCACAAGCAGCTGATTGATGGGTGGATTGGCCTCCCGGAATATCCCCAATCAGCTGTTCCAGGCTGCAGGGATTGCCACAGACCATCACCTCCTCCATGCCTTACGTTTTTGGCTACATTCGGAGTATAAGACGCACCCGAATTTTCAACTTCTTTAAGAGGAGGGGTGTCTTATACGCTGAAAAATATGGTAAATCCTTGATCTCTGAGCTCTGGCGATCACTCCATCAAATATAGGACCAGTAACGATGGCCTAAATCTGCGATGGCGAACCTATGACACGCGTGCCCGAAGTGGCACGCAGAGCCATGTCGCCTGACACGTGCGGCATCGCTGGTTCCTCTTCCGGGTTTCTGGCACGCATGCGCATATGATGATCAGCCGGCCTTTTTGCATGTGGCAGTGCCAGAAACTAGAAGATCATCTAGCTGGTCTTCCGTTTTCCTGCGTGAGCATGCATGCCAACCAGCTGATCGTCACATGTGCATGTGTGTCAGAAACCCAGAAGAGTAACTGGCTGAAACCGGAAGTTTAGTAGCTGGAATCAGAAGTTCATTTTTTGGGGGGGTGCATGTGCCCTGGGCAGCTCCTCTTCCGGGTTGTGACCCAGATGCGTGTGCGCGCTCTTTTTGGTACTCAATGCCGAAAAGGTTTGCCATCACTGGCCTAAATCATGAAGGCAGTGTGTTTCTTTCTCAGTCTTACCTGGGAGGAGGAAACAGGCCTCACATCAGCTCTCCTGAATTCTATGGAGAAGTAGTACAACTACTGGTATGTACTACAATGTGCTTGCTTTGCACATAACACAGCCTCTGAACCAAGATTCTACTCTTCCACGGTTCTAGGTTTATCTTAATAAACAGCTCAATTCCAATATTTTTTTTCCCTGTCTTCAAGATTCATGAAAAAGAAGTCCACTGATTTTTTTTCTCAATGTTAACTGAATTAAGAGGATATCATGAGTGCTGCCCTAATCAAGCAAGTCCATGGCTATGCAGATCTTTGAAACTTGGTTTCTCGTGCGCTAGGGAGTGTGGCGGCCTAGTGGTTATGATGCTGGGCTAATTGATTGGAAGGTTGGCAGTTCAAGACTCAAGTATCGTACAACAGGATGAGCTCCTGTTCCTTCCCTGGCTCCTTGCCCATCTAGCAATTCAAAAGCACGCAAATGCAAGTAGATAAATAGATACCACTTTGGTGGGAAAATAACACGATTCTGTGCAGCTCAGCATATAGTCACATGACCATGGAAGCTTCTTCGGACAATGCTGGATCCCTCAGCTTGGAAACAGAGATGAGCATCACCCCCTAATGTACGAGTGTCAAACTGTTTCACAGTGTTTTTCCCATTCTTCAAGCTGGGGTGGGCGCGGCCTGGCCATGATGCATCTGGCCCGTGGGCCACCAGTTTGACACCCCTGCCATAGAATCAGACACGACTGGACAGAGGAATCCTTTATGTTTTACCTTCTCTCATGCAAAGTCGAATATATTTTCCATTCCTTCCATAACTCAGAGAAGGTTTTAAAATCCTAAGCCAGGGGTCGGCAACCTTAAACACTCAAAGAGCCACAAAGGTCCTAACCGGAAGCCCGCGGTTCAATTCTGGAGCCAACCGGAAGTCCGGTTCCCCCACCATAGAGTCTCCTCCTAGCGTGGCGTCCTTTTTCCTCTACCTGTCCTAACCAAAAGCCCTATCAATTGTGGAGCTGACTGGCGACAGGGGAGCCGCAGCAGAGGGATGAAAGAGCCACATGCGGCTCCAGAGCCGCGGGTTGCCGACCCCTGTCCTAAGTAAATGATCTACGGAGCATAATCATAACTCAGTCTCCATGTTTTAATATTGCTAATGCGTGGATCATCCTGGCAGATTTTGACCCAAACAATCTGTGTGACTCCTTGCAGTTATTTGAGACTGTAAGATTTGGTAGGAGCGCCATCCCTTATTTTTGTGGGTAAAAATGAGTATAAATTAGCATCTCATTTACTTCAACACTCACCGGAGGATATTTTTATGTGATTGATCAAACATGTGTCTTCTCCCAGGAGGACAAAGTTAGGGGTCTTTCCAGGGACAAAATCAGAAGGCTTTAAAAGCAGCCATCTGGAGACTCAACTTAGCTTTATGACGAGAAACTGATTCTTTTATCCCATGAGTTAAATATGGGAGGGATCCAGACTGTGAACCATTTCCAAAATCACCACCGCACCACACATCACTCACTCAGAAAAGCCTGTCAGAGACAAGACCCTCCAGTGGCCAGTATAGCTGTATAGTTAATGTGCCAGAATGTCACACTATTGTTCCCAATGGTGCCATGTTCATATATTTTTAGAGATATTTTTTTTAAAAAAACCCTTCCACAAATGGAAATGGAAGCAAAATGACACAATCTGGCACAAAGTCACAGACAGCCACACTGCAGAGTTGGGTCACAGCTGTCACTCTCCCCTTAAATATTTGCACAAGCTCCCAAAAAAAATATTAATGGGAAAGTTGCATTCAGCCAAAGGGAGTATATTGAGAAAGTGGCTTGCAAAACTCATGTTTTAGGACAGAGGCTCCCAACCATTTGGGCACCAGGGACTGGTTCCGTGGAGAGGAGTTTTTCCGGGGGGGGGGGGGGGGGGGGGTGGTTTCACATGCAGGTTGCATCCCGCTTATTTGCACGGCCCAGTTTCTGGCATACCATGGATCGGGGATTAGGAAATATTAGGAACACTTGCGATTTTCTAGATCATATATTAGTGTATTGCAAGGGTGGGCTGCTACGGGTTCGCCCAGGTTCGGGAGAACCCGTAACTAACGTTATGGCTGGTTCAGAGAACCTCCAAATCCCACCTCTGGCTGGCTCCGCCCACCCTGCATCTTATCTCCCAGGAGTCTCCATGCAGCCCATTTTGGATGTGAGGTAAGTGCAGGGCCTGCGTGGAGGCTTGGAGAGGGGGGGAAACAGGCCTCCCGGAAGCTCCAGAAGGCCTCCAGAGCCTGGGGGAGGCAGTTTTCGCCCTCCCAGAGGCTCGAGGAAAGCCTCCGGAGCCTGGGGAAGGCAAAAACAGCCCCCTCCCTGCCATGGTGCAGGAGGCCGACTAGGCCACGCCCACCATGGCCATACCCACCCAGCAACCGGGCAGAGAGCCCGTTGCTGAAATTTTTGAAGCCCATCCCTGGTGTATTGTATATGCTTAGTTTCATTATCTCTCTCATTGGTCATTAACAACACCGTTTGTTCTGGCCCAGCTACGGACCCCACAGAACACAGCACACACAAAGTCTGTACAAACCTTAGTTTACTAAAATAAAATCAGTTTTCTTTTTTTTTTTACAAACAAAGGCTGTTAATGAACTTCCTTAACAGCCTGCAAGAATCCAAAGAATAAATAATCTTAATCTTACTATGGTTGGCAGAAAGCCCAGAAGCAATTTGCAGAGAACTAAGATCAAGGCACGAAGGAGAGTGAATGAAGTTGTTCCCTGCAAATTGCTTCAGTCGGTGTTCTTCCTTAAATAGGCTAAGGGAGTGGGCAATTAGCCCCAAGCCTTACTCTCGAGGAGACCTCCTCCTGAGGAGCCACTCTTGCCTTTTGGCAGCTCTGCGCGCCCGTGCATCGAGAAGAGGCTCCTCCTCTTCTTCCTCTTCACTTATGGGAGCTTCTGGAGGTTGTGAAGGCCCTGGCTGAATCCCTGCCACTGGCACCACATCTTCTCCAGCCTCCTCATTGTCTGACTCGAGTGCCAGCTGCATAGGCTGCTGGCGCAGCACCACACCAGCCTCCTTGCTTTCTGAATTAGCCACCAGCCACACAGGCCACATACGGGCCACAACACAGTTGTTCTTCTGTATTTGCTGGGGGTTTTTTTTAAAAAAAAAACCAAAATATGCACAGAACAGTAGGATCTTTTAAAGCAGCATTTTAGAACCCCGGCATAATTCGAATCCCAAAAGCAATTATGCAATCTAAAACGTAACCTATGAGATCTCGTATCAAAGCATTAGCAGCATCCATAGAAATTCAGAGGGTGCCAAAAGGACCACGCATGGGATGATGTCATCATATCGATGCCTTCCTTGCACACTTGCACACTTGCACATAGTAAATCATGGTATTTGCATGATGATGTCATCCTGGCACATGTCATCAATTGCCCCCGTTTGTTTCCCTCCACCCCCCCAATCTCTGGCCCCAAATGATTGTTTTCAAGAAGCGCCTTGTAATTTTCCTCCGATCCGTCAAAAATGCAGTCAACTTTCGGCTCCCTTCAGTATTTCAACTGCAAAAGCCTTTTATTAACATCTCGCTCTTTTCGAGCTATAACGCACTAAGCTATCAACTTGTCCAATTGAACAGGTTAGTCAGACTAAAAACAATTCAAGTTCCATCATTGCCTGGATTTCAAAGTATGGATGCAGTTTATTTTCTGCATGGGTGCCGAGTCCAATTTTCTCTGCCTTTTTTTTTTCCCCTTGACCTGTAAGGTGCTCTATATACTCCCATCTCATTTATCCAAGGGAGTTGATGGTATTTCATTTCTAACCAAGAGTGAAAAGTGAAGTTTCCTAGCTGATGCCACCCCAATTATATCTCTATCTTTCAGCGAGCCTCCAGGCGATGCTTTCAGAATTGATCAAGAACAGATTTATAGATGGCATTTTTGTCTTTGTCTTGCTGTCGCTAAATCAAGCTGACATTCAACCTTGTCTCCGGCATGCTGTTAATGCAAAAATGAGGGGAGGACGGGAGAATGTTGAAGGGTTCAAAAATCAGCGCATAAAAAAAGAGCTTAGCACAACAGTCTCTCTCATTCATGTATCGGGCAAAAAAAATTGTATTTGCCAGTTGTTCTTTTATAACCCCCCAAAATCTCATTTTTACCAGAGTCAGAAGATTTTTAAAAAAACCACTTTCTCGTACATGGCATGAGGAAACATATGGCCATCCCTTGACTGTGTTCGATCCTGATGGGGCTCAAGGTTGACTCAGCCTTCCCTCCTTCCGAGGTTGGTAAAATGAAGGACCTAGATTGTTGGGGGCAATAGACTGACTCTGTAAACCGCTTAGGGAGAGCTGTAAAGCACTGTGAAGCGGCATATAACTTGCAGTGGTGGGATTCAGCCAGTTTGGGCCAGTTCAGGCAAACCAGTAGTTAAATTCCTGGTTGGCCCCTCCCCTACCCACCCAGGAGTCCCAAAGCGCCCCATTTTGGCTCCCAGGTAAGTGCAGGGAGCCAAAACAGCATGCGGGGGGCAGCACCACCACCCCCCGCAGCCCATTTTTGCTTCCAGGATGGTGTAGGAGGCCGAGTACTGCCTGTCACACACCCCTGGCCACACCTACTATGGCCACGCCCACCCAGCCGGTCATTAGGGCAGAGAACCAGTTGTTAAATTATTTGAATCCCACCACTGCATATAAGTCTAAACGTTATTGCCAGGGGTGAAATGCTCCCGGTTCAGACCGGATCACCCGATCCGGTAGCGATGGCAGCGGGTGGTTCAGAGAACCAGTGGCAAAAATCCCTGCGCCCCCCCCTCCCCCATGCTCAGTTGAGTCGCACGATCATCAGAGGCTTTTTGGTTTTTTTTTACTTTTAAAAGCATTTTTTCTATAACCTCTTCCGACGAAGAGATGGTTTAAAAAAAATGCTTTGAAAAGTCTCTGACGATCCCGGCTTCGCGCGGCTCAGCTGGGATCCTCAGAGGCTTTTCAAAGCATTTTTTTCTGCAACCTCTTGGCCGAAGAGATGGTAAAAAAAAAAATGCTTTGAAAGGTCTCTGACGATCCCAGCTGAGTTGCCTGATCGGCAGAGAGGCTTTTCCAAGCATTAGAAAAAATGCTTTGAAAAGTTTTTTAAAAAAAAAGTTGGCCACGCCCACCCAGTCACATTACCCCTCCCCACCAAGCCACGCCCACAGAACCGGTAGTAACACATTTTACATTTTACCCCTGGTTATTGCTATTATGTTTATATTGCAGGTGACCTGCTGATGGAGCAGCAATTGGTTGCAGCTCTGGGACAAATTCATCTGAGCTGACCGCTTTCCAGACCATCATTCCTGCTCATAGGAACGCTGTATTTTCCCCACTTTCATTGGGAGAGGATTAGGCGCAAGGCCTCGGGAGAGTGCAAATAGCAATCTCACTTATATTTAGAAGCGCCAAATGTCACTGATCATATTCTGAGGCACCAAACAGACAATAATTAAATAGACGACGTGCTCGCAAACAGAGCAAACATCATTTAGGGGATTCGGTCAAATGCCTAATTAGAGAAGTCATTAAAATCTTGATCCCCTGAAGGAACTCCAGTCCCTCAGAGAAAAATTCTATACCGATAATTTTGTCAGCCTGGAGGCTAAGATCTATCTGGCTGCATTCACATCGAGTGCCTGCCTGATTCTGCTCAGTTATGTCAAATATTGAAATGGGGTGTACTTTTTAATGGCGGTTTCTGGGAGAAAAAGATGAGGGGGTGACTCAACAGAGTCTGACCTTGCCTGAAATTTGATGAATCTGTTATATTCTGGAGCACATTTAAGCTTCCACCAAGTTCCGTCTTCTATCCCCAAACAAATGTCTCAGAAAAACTTGACATAACAGATTGGAAATATTCCTTACTTCTTCTCAAATATTCGCTTATCAGATATATCGCTATTAATCTACCTTTAGCCATCATGTTTAATGTCCTTTGATAAATGTCCTTTGATACATACATCCCCTGTCAGTACATCCATATAAATGAACAATCATCATCCTTTGATACTAAAATCCTTGTATTACGTCTACAGTTAGTAGAGGAAGTTTTTGGTTTCTCCTGAACTACCAGCAGTTTCATTCAGTAATTCATTTTGTCTGTCTGCTCATTGTTTTCTGCAACTCAAATCAGGTGCCTCTAGACACATACAGATGCATAAGTTGTGAGCTTTCGTGTGGCTTAAGCCACCAACGTCTAGCTTTCAATATTCCACATTATTCGGTGGACGCGGCCTCCTTTGTTAAACTACTATCAATCCATTAGAGAGGTAATTAGACCAAATTAAAAGTGGTTAAAGTACCAGGCTAGAAAGCAGGAGACCGTGAGTTCTAGTCCTGCCTTAGCTATGAAAGTTGACTGGATGACCTTGGGCCAATCACCAGGAGACTGAGAGTTCTAGTCCTGCCTTAGCCATGACAGTTGACTGGGTGACTTTGGGCCAATCACCAGG
>WNWU01000007.1:39128744-39153936 GCA_012654045.1 Ptyas mucosa | reverse complement strand
AGAAGAAGAAGAAGAAGAAGAAGAAGAAGAAGAAGAAGAAGAAGAAGAAGAAGAAGAAGAAGAAGAAGAAGAAGAAGAAGAAGAAGAAGAATAATTTTGGAATATGTTTCACGTTGAAATAAGTGAGCTGTATTCATTCTTTAAGAAGCCTAAGAAATACATTTCCGTGACCAGGATTGTGGTTGGCTATCTAATATTGTTTCCATCATTTTTGCTCAACAACGTTAAATTGGTTTAAATTCTTTTAGCCGTTTTCAAATGCTCGAATTGTTTCTTATGAAGCACTGGGAGAGACAAGGGAGAAAAAAAGAGCCAGGTTGGAAACAGGAGATGAACTAGAGATATATAAAGTCACGGATGATATGGAAAACATGGCTAGGAGGTAGTTTTTCTCCCTCTCTTACAATGTCATATAAATTGAGGTTATAAATGTGGAGAGAAATGGGGATGGCATTAAAACATACTTCTTCTACATAAAAGAATCCTGTAGGGAAGATGACCAGGAATGTCCACTGTACATAAAACATGGGCAGAAATAATGAATACACATTGCATTATTGAGATTTCACTTAAAATAAGGAACAATGTCCTGACCAGCGTTTCTTACCCTTAGCCACTTTAAGATGTCTGGACTTCAGCCCCCAGAATTCCCAACCAACAATCAATGGTAAAAAAACAACAGCACAAGATGCAGCTTTATCACTCACATTTGCTAAATCAGCCAAGGCTGATATATAAATTATTCTCTTCCATATCTCCAAAAAATAACCAACCAAAAAACCCTGGCATCTGTCATGATTTCATTAAAAAGAGCAGGCTTTGAAATGTATATCTTAAGGAACACTGAATGCTCAAAGACTTATTATTTTTGCAATCATTTTTCCAGGCTCATAATTTATTATGTGGAACAGCAGCTGAAAATAAATCTCAGAATTGAAGCAATCCTAACCTTATTTTTTTCTGTCTGCCTATAATCCCATCTCAGCCTGGATAGATTACACACACACATATACAGAGAGAGAGAGGGAGGGAGGGAGGGAGGGAGGGAGGGAGGGAGAGAGAGAGAGAGAGAGAGAGAGAGAAAGATGATAGAGAGATAGAGAGATAGAGAGATAGAGAGATAGAGAGATAGAGAGATAGATAGATAGACGGTAGATGATGACAGATAGATGATACATAATAATAATAATAATAATAATAATGGGAGAGAGATGATAATGATAGATAGATAGATAGATAGATGATGATAGATAGATGATAGATAATAATAATGAGAGAGAGAGATGATAATGATAAATAGAGAGAGAGAGAGAAATGGTAGGTAGAGAGAGAGAGAGAGAGAATGATAGATGATAGATAATGATAGATAGGTAGGTAGATAGGTAGATAGGTAGATTGATGAGAGACAGATAGATATTTAAAAGGTCTTTATCAAGGCATCTAAATAGCGTACAAGTGTTAAAGTGAAGGTGCAGAATTTGAGGTCTTCAAAATGTGGTTAGACTCTTATTTCTCTGGCCCTTGATGCTTGATCATCTTAGATGCTGAGTAGTGACGTAGCGTGATCACCTTTTTGGAGCTTCTGGCCAGCAAAGTCAATGGATAAAGCCAGATTCACTGAACAATCATGTTACTAAGTTAACAATGGCAGTGATTCACTTAACAACCATGGCAAGAAAGGTCATAAAATGGAGCAACTGTCATTTAATTAACTGTCTTGCTTAGCAACAAAAAATTTTGGGCTCAATGGTGGTCGTACGTCGAGGAGTATCTGTAATAACAGCATTTTGAAAGCCTGACAGAGCTTTTCACTCCTTGTGGCCCGTCTGCGGCCTGTGCGGCTAGTAGCTGATTCCGACAGCGAGGAGGCTGGTGTGGTGCTGCGCCAGCAGCCTGTGCAGCTGGCACTCGAGTTGGACAGTGAGGAGGCTGGAGAAGATGTGGTGCCAGAGGCGGGGATTCAGCCAGGGCCTTCAGAACCTCCAGAAGCTCCCTTAAGTGAAGAGGACAAAGAGGAGGAGCCTCTTCTCGATGCATGGGCGCGCAGAGCCACCAAAAGGCAGGAGTGGCTCCTCAGGAGGAGGTCTCCTCGAGAGTAAGGCTTGGGGCTAATTGGCCACTCCCTTCGCCTATTTAAGGAGGAACGCCGACTGAATCAATTTGCAGGGAACAACTTTGTTCACTCTCCTTCGCGTCTTGATTTTAGTTCTCTACAAATTGCTTCTGGGCTTTCTGCCAACCATAGTAAGATTACGATTATTTATTCTTTGGATTCTTGTAGGCTGTTAAGAAAGTTAATTAACAGCCTTTGTTTGGGGAAAAAAAACTGATTTAATTTAGTAAACTAAGGTTTGTACAGACTTTGTGTGTGCTGCGTTCTTTGGGGTCCGTAGCTGGGGCAGAATACAAGGCAGGGAAAAGTTGAATTTTTTCCCCCTTAGCCCTTCCTGTTTAACCAGGCTAAGCTTGTGTTTACATAATGGTTGTTGAACTCCTTCTTTAAAGCCATCTCTGTGCCCCTTAAAATGAACACTGGCTGACATTTCTCTGTGCTCAGCTATCGGCCTGGAAAAGCAAATTGTTCCGCCAGCATTTAGATCCTTGCAAACATATAAGCATTAAGGTTCTGCAAAGCTCAACATTGATGTGAATCGCCCCTTGAAGCTGTTTTACAAAGCGGTGACCCACTTCTCTCTCTCTCTCTCTCTCTCTCTCTCTCTCTCTCTCTCTCTCTCTTTTTTTTTTTTTTTTACAAAAAGTGAAATGAAGCCACAGATTTATTTATTTTTGCTCCAAGGCTATAATTCCAAAATTTTGAAGATGTTTCTATGCAGGCTTCTCTGACTCTTACTGTCAGCTACTGGGAACACCAAAGTCCCAGAGCGATAGGAAGTGATTCCGTAAGTTAAATTGTGTTACCTCTGGATTTTAGCAAATTGTCCCTCTGGCCAGCGGTCGGTTTCAGATTATGTTACTACCGGTTTGCCATGCACACGCAGGCTAACTTTGTGCATGCATGCGCCTGGTTAGCGTGTGTGCCTGCCTTCAATGCATACGTCCGGTCCAGGGGTGAGTTCTACTTACCTTTACTACCGGTTCACAATGGGGCCGCGTGCACACTCTTCTGCGCATATTGATGATGTCGGGGTCGGTGGGCGGAGCCTCCCACTGGTTTTACTACCGGTTCTATAGAACCAGTGCAAACTGGGGGCAACCCACCACTGGCCCAGTCTCAAAACCGTGCCTAAATAGGATGGCATAGAGCCGGGGTGAGTGGGCAGGGCCACCCGCGATTTCTGCTATCGGTTCGGGCGAACCAGCTGAATACCACCTCTGCCTGTGGCAGAAAGCATCTTACGCATGTAAATTTTAATTTCCTTGCACTATCTAATATTTTAGATAATTATTCATTAGAAATACAGTCCACCTTTCGTCCAGAAAGCCATGTCACTTTTTTCGGGGCCTCTGTAACTTCAAACAGTCCCTAAATGAATGGTTGTAAGTTGAGGACTACCTATATACCTTGTGGTAAATCCTCAACTTACAACTGATTGTTTAGTAAATGTTCTTTTGACATGACTTTCACATCCCAGGAAATGTTATAACTATTTCTGGACATTATAAGTGAAATTTAATTCAGATGGATTGAGTCAAAAGAAGAGCAGTGGATGTGATTAGGGACTGGAAACTCAACTCTGCAGTGTGAAACTGAGGAAACGAGATATGTTCAGCTTCCGAAAGAATAACCTAAGATGATATGTAAATATTGCACAGTGTTTTCTGTACACTGTCTGGTTACATCAAATAGAGAGAAACTCACATGGGGTTATTTTATTTTATCTTATCTTAGCCCATATTATTTTTATTCATTTTTATTTATTTATTTATATGCATTCTCCTTTTTTTTTTTTAATACTGAGAAGACTACTTGTTCCTTCAGGTCTTTTTTGAAATTATCTTTACATTCCTCTGCAATGACACAAAGAAAGATCAAGGGCTTGTTCCTATTATCCAGGAATGAAGGACTTAGAATGATCTTAAAAATAAAGAAAGGCAAGTTGTAATCAAATATTAAGTAAAGTTTTCTAGGAGTAGGAACAATGTGAAGATAGAGGCAATAAAAGAAAGAGATGATGACTGCCTAGATTGCCCCTTTGACTATATAGGACAGATGGAGAGGAAGCTAACTTGCAAGAACACAAGTGAAGTGGTCAGATGAGGAGACCTGAACTCATCGGTAGTGTTGGAAAGAAAATCCGTCTGGTTCAGTTCCAAGCTGGGAGAAAGACAATGGAAACATGGATGCTGATTGGAAAGATGGTTTAATGATGGACAGAACCACCAGAGTTTATGGTTCTGGTGCAACTGACCAAATGGAGTTGAGAGTGGATGGGTTTTTATACCTTCTTTGGGCTTTGTAGTCGAGCTTCCTGTTCCTGTGCAAGAACATGTCCTTTAATATTCTATTGGTTGTTGTCAGATTCCTATGGGGGTCATGTAGGGGTCATAGCTGGCTCTATAGGCAAAAGAGGAAATGCAGATCTTAGGTCTTTGTCTGAGCTAATTTTGTCAACCTTTTGTTTGTTGCTTATCTGTTCCAAGGTTTCTGTGACTTTGAAGTTTGGGCTGCTGTGGGATGATGCAATGAAGGGGCTTGTGTTCTGAAAGGGTGTTGGGCAATTCCTTTTGTGCCTTATTGGCTTTCGTCCTGTGTTGGATCTTGAGTGAGGGGCTGCTTCTCATCCTCTCATTCTGCCTTTGTTTCAAAATATCCTGTCTTGAATGGATTAAAAAATCTGCACTTCTAAAAGTAGGTCTCCTCAGTTTCTGCTTGGGGCAGGGAAACTGGGGTTGGTTTCTGAATAGATCAGCCCAATTTTTCTTAATGGGCACAAAATATCTGCTGGGGGGCTATTAAGAAAGACTGAGTCTGCTTCCTGCCTTTAAAAAAAAATATGTTTCTTCATTTCTCATTTAGGGAAATATAATATTCTGCCTTTTTTTAATATTCCTCAAAATATTTCATTTTTCTAGGAGGGGTGAGCTTCCAACAGCAGCTTTGCATTGCAATGAACAAAGACATGCATTGAATTTCACAGCTACTAGGATTGTTGGCTGTGCAGGTACAAAAACAGCCAGGGAAATGATTGAAGCCTGGGAAACGGGCCCCTTTGTCAGTCAACAGGAGTGCTGATTTATCACCAGCTTATCAGGTACTTAGGAGCCGAGGGCTTGTCAACACAAGGAAACGACAGCCAATTGCCAGACATCAACACACCAATCAACTAATAGGAAGCGACACCCAACCAGGCACCATATAAATAGAATATAGAAAAGCCCAAAGCACATATTCCAGTAGAGATACGTTCCCTGAGGATGGGCTCCAGCATGGGTCTGAAAACTTGGAAGAGTAAGCCTCTGGTCTCGATGACTGACCCAGATTAGATCTTGCGACATTATAGAATAGAATAGAATAGATTTTTTTATTGGCCAAGTGTGATTGGATACACAAGGAATTTGTCTTTGGTGCATATGCTCTCAGTGTACATAAAAGAAAAGATATGTTCATCAAGAATCATAAGGTACAACACTTAATGATAGTCATAGGGTACAAATAAGCAATTTATTTATTTATTTATTTATTGGTTCGATTTATATGCCGCCCTTCTCCGGAGACTCAGAGCGGCTTACAGTGCGTTAAGCAATAGCCTTCATACTTTTGTATATACCTACTTAGTAGGGCTTTCGGGGGCCCCAAGCGGTGTTCTTTTTTATACAAAGTCAGCTTATTGCCTCCACAATCCGGGTCCCCATTTTACCTACCTCGAAAGGATGGAAGGCTGAGTCAACTCACTGAGCCTGGTGAGATTCGAACTTGCAGTAATTGCAGGCAGCTGGTGTTACTTAACAGCATTTTAATCTGCAATCAGGAAACAATATCAATATAAATCATAAGGATACAAGCAACAAAATTACAGTCATACAATCATAAGTGGAAGGAGGTGGGTGATAGGAACAATGAGAAGATTAATAGCAATGCAGACTTAGTAAGTCAGACTTAGTAAGTGTTATCAAGGGATATGTATATTTGCCTTCATTTGTGAGATGTTCCAATATTTGAGGGGCTGCCACAGAGAGGAAGGGGGTCAAGCTATTTTCCACACTACCTGAAGGCCCCACAAGGAATAATGGATGGAAACTGATCAAGGAGAGATTCAATCTAGAAATAAGTAGAAATTCACTGACAGTTGAGAACAATCAGTCAATGAAACAGAAGTTACCTTCAGAAGTTGTGGGAGCTTCATCCTTGGAGGCCTTCAAGAAGAGACTGGACTGCCATCGGTCAGAAATTGTGTAGGGTCTCCTGCTTGGGGGGGAGGGTTGGACTAGATGACCTAACAGGGTCCCTTCCGACTCTGTTAATTTGAGATGATGTCTCTCCAACATCGGTTGTTTTTCCAGCAGAGACTGGAAAGTCCTCTGTCCGAGATGCTGTGATTTGCATTTACACATTAAACAAGTGATGGACCTCATTGCTTAGCAGGCATTTATTCTGCTGTTTTTTTTATTTTATATTTTAGCAAAAGCTACCAATATCATTTTAATTTTTCCCTCTCAAAAAAAAAAAACCCCGTGAGGTATAAGAATGTTTTTCACCTAACATTTCAATCTCTCCAGGTTCCGTGAATATATTAGATTCTGGCTTAGAGGCAGTATTACCCTGACATTTCATAATACAGTAATATGGCGGCTGTGCGGTTTTCTAAAAATCCCCGATTCTTCCTTGCCCTATACATTTGAACTTCTCTCCTCATCCCTCCTTTGGGAACAGTAGAGCAAGGAGAAATGAATTGCACAGACTCAGTTAAGATGGAAAACAAGCATCTGCCTCCTAGAATTATTCATTAAATAAGGATGTGGCAGATTTATTGTCTAGTCAGGAGGGGATATAAAAAAAAAATATCATTAAATAGATTCAAAACCTTGTAGACAAACTCCCTGTAACCAGATTCAATACAAATATTATTACATTAAAAAAAAATGTCCCGTGAATGCCAAAATAAGTTATCTCTGCCTTACTCCAGTCAGACTCAAGCAATGGAACTCTTTTAGCAGAGAAAATCATGCCACCTGTAGTCCTTCTTGTTTGTGGCTGAATGCTGAATCCTGATAAACGTACGAGAATTGGAGAAACCAACGTCATTTCAAATTGCAACTAATTAAGAAAGAGAAAGAACTGGTCAGGAAAAGCAATTTATTTTATTTATTTATTTATTTTAATTTGATTTATATGCCGCCCTTCTCCGGAGACTCAGGGCGGCTGACAATGCGCTAAGCAATAGCCTTCATACTTTTGTATATTTTATACAAAGTCAGCTTACTGCCCCCACAAACTGGGTCCTCATTTCTATCTTTCTTTCTATTCTATTTCTTTCTTTCTTTCTTTCTTTCTATTCTTTCTAAGATAAACCTTAGAAAGGCTGAGTCAACCTTGAGCCTGGTGGGATTTGAACTTGCAGTAATTGCAGGCAGCTGGTGTTAATAACAGGGTGCTTTAGACCACTGTACGATCCAAGGCTCTTTGAAAGTACATATTTGATCTTCTTTTTAATGTTTTTTTTTAAATTATTAGTTTATAGCATAAAATACTATTGAATGGGCACTAAATGAACTGTTGTAAGTCGAGGACTACCTTAACGGTGGATTTACAGACGGCTGTGACCAGTGGTGGGATTCAAATAATTTAACAACCGGTTCTCTGCTCTAATGACCGGCTGGGTGGGCGTGGCCATGGCGGATGTGGCCAGGGGATGTGACAGGCAGCACTCGGCCTCCTGCACCCCCCTGGGAGCAAAAACAGGCCGGGGGGGGCATGCTGCACTACCTCGTGCCCCATTTTGGCCCTAGTAGGCCTCCCTGCAGCCTCCTGTGAGCAAAAATGGGCCAGGGGGGGGGGCACACCGCACCACCACCCCACGCCCCATTTTGGGCCTAGTAGGCTTCCCTACACTTACCCGGGAGCCAAAATGGGGTGCATGGGGACTCCTGGAAGGGGCAGGGAGGGGAAGGGAGGGGTCAGGTAGCAATTTAACAACCAGTTTGCTTGAACCGGGCCGAACCGGCTGAATCCCACCATTGGCTGTTACAGCTGGGTTGACAAAATCAGAAATGAGGAGGCGATAAGCCGCCTGGGAAAGCCGAGGGAAATCATCAAAACCATTAAAAAGCAAAAGTTAGAATATTTCGGACACTTGATGTGACACCCGGAAAAATATGGCATACTTCACGTAATCCTCCAGGGAAAGATTGAAGGCAAACGAGGTCCAGGCAGAAGAAGCTTCAAAACCTAAGGGACTGGTTTGGACAAAACTCAGCAGCACTTTTTCGTGCGGCTGTTGATAAAAATAGGATCGCTAACATGATCACCAATGTCCGATGACGGATATGGCACAAGAAAAAGAAGAGAAGTATAAAATACAAAAACACAAAAGGAAATAGTAGGATACATAGGGGAGGGGGAAAAGAGAAGTGTGGAAGAGAGGAGTGACAAGAAAAAAAAGGCCTTGATTTCCAACTCCTTTTGTTGCAGTAGAACAGGGGTCTGCAACCTTAAACACTCAAAGAGCCATTTGGACCCGTTTCCACAGAAAAGAAAACAGCGGGAGCCACAATACCCTTCCTGTGCCTGACTATTTCCTGAGCGGCCACAAAACTAGCATATGTAGTTGAATAAAATGCTCTGTTTTCTTCTGAAACTTTTCTTTTCTTGAATTTATCCATGGTTGGCCTACCGGGGCTTGAAAAACTCAATAAATTGCATGCTGGCGAGTGTGGCATATTGGCAGTTGTGACACATATTTTGAGTGACAGACAGCCGCAGCAGAGGGGTGAAAGAACCACATGCGGCTCCAGAGCTGCAGGTTGCTGACCCCTGCAGTAGAATAAGGCATTAACATCGAACCTCAACGTTTTACTTTTCCATAATAGTGTAAACTAGCCATTTCTACAACAACAAATCAATCTAATAAGTAAAACCCAAAATCAAAGTCCAGAAAAAAATAATAATAAATTATATATATATATATATATATATATATATATATATATATATATATATTTGATCTTCTTGATTGATCTGCGGCCTGCTACCGGGACATGGTCTGTTGAGAACCCGGCTGCGGAAGCAGCTGGCGAGCGTGGGAAGTTGGAAGTGCCCTTCCAACTCTGTTATTCTATATTCTAAATCTACAGGGATTTTATCTAGAAAATTTTAAGCTTAAAGTATATATCAAGTAGTAGGTAGTACATGCATGGAGCTGAGGGACCAGAGGGATGCCCAAGAAACCCCTTTCCTTATCAATGCCATTACATGCTTTTAACAAAGAGGGAAGGTGAGGCACAGCTTCAGCAGAGGCTGCTTAGTATGGAAAACACGTTTCTCTTTCATCTCCTTTGGGGTCCCTGGAGTACATATGCAAATTGGTCATTGTTTGGTAGCTGGTTTCTTCTTTATTTAATTTTCTACTTCTTCAATAGCTTTGACAGTTGTCTGAGGCCGATGGCTTGGTTAGCTTGTCTTTTTATCTTTTTATAAGACGACCATTTTTAAAAAAAACATATTCAGAAGATGACTTTCTGCAACTCCTCAATACACACAGGAGGAGAATTTCTTCTGATTATTGTTAGGGATTATCCAAAGAGTGGTGAGGTGGCCTAGAGGTGGAGAATCTCGCCTCACAATCAGGAGGCTGCGAGTTCGATCCTAGGTAGAGGTAGATATTTTCTCTCTCTCTGGGCACAATGAGAATATATCTGCTGAACGAGACTCCGCACTGGCGACAGGAAGGGCATCCGGCCATTAAACGCTCTGCTAGCTCCATTCAGTTTCCCAGACTCCACCCCGCGAGGGATTATGGGATCGTTAAATGATGGTGATGATTGTTAGGGATTATCCAAGACAATAATAAGGGAGGCAATTTGCTAGGTACCCGGATCCTAGAAGGTCCAGGACAGGGGTGAGTAATCTTGACAAATTTACCACTTGTGGACTTCAACTCCCAGAATTCCCCAGTCAGCATGTTGTCTTAAAGTTGCCAAGGCTAAGATCCACCTCATTTTGGATGTTTATGCCAACCTTCAAAATTTCAGCATGGATCATTGGCTAATATTTGGCGGACCACCTGCAGCCAGCAACAACATCCCATCGCCCAGTTCGCGCCCATAGGGAGGGCCTGCTCAGGGTGCCGTCAGCGAGACAATGTCGGCTGGCGGCCCCCAGGGGTAGAGCCTTCTATGTAGGCGCGCCCACCCTCTGGAATCAACTTTCCTTGGGGCTTCGGGCTGGGCCCTGATCTTCGCATCTTTTGCCGCGAATTAAAAACTTGGCTATTCGAGCTCCCCGGCCTGATGGGTTTTTTTACAGGTTTTAACTATATCTGTTTAATTAGGCATTTTAACTTGCATTGGATTGTGGTTTTATTGTTGTGAGCCACCCTGAGTCGGTTGGGGATAGGCATATAAACATAAATAAATAAATAAATAAATAAATAAATAAATAAATAAATAACCACCAATATTTATTTATTTGGGTTTGTAAGCCACCCAGCTCCAATGGATTCTATATATGTTTGAACAAAGCTACATTAGAATAGAATAGAATAGAATAGAATAGAATAGAATAGAATGGAATGGAATGGAATGGAATGGAATGGAATGGAACGGAACGGAACGGAACGGAACGGAACGGAACGGAACGGAACGGAATAGAATGGACCTAGGAGGTCTACTAGTCCAACCCCCTGCTCAGGTAGGAAACCCTACACCACTTCAGACAAATGGTTATCAATGTCTTCTTAAAAACCTCCAGTGTTGGAGCATTCACAACTTCTGGAGGCAAGTTGTTCCACTGAGTCATTGTTCTAACTGTCAGGAAATTTCTTCTTAAGCTCCGGCAAGGGGCGGAGATGAATAGGTGTGGCAAACTATTCATCTCCCTGCCGGATAGACTTGTTAGCCTGCGGTGAGAGAAAAACATTTTGCTGGGGCTCCTGGCGCTCCAAATAAAGGAATCTTTGAGTTAACTTCAGAGCAGTGGTGAAATCTAAAATTTGTTACTACCAGTTCTGTGGGCGTGGCTTGGTGGGGGGGTGTAATGTGACTGGGTGGGCGTGGCCAATTTTTTTTTCTTTTAAAACCATTTTTTCTACAACTAAAAGTATTTTTGGCTGAAGAGGTTGTAGAAAAAATGCTTTTAAAAGTAAAAAAAAAACCCTCCGATGATTGTGGGGCTCAGCAGGGCATGTGGGGGGGAGCAGGGATTTTTGCTACCGGTTCTCTGAACCACCCGCCTCCATCGCTACTGGATCAGGCGATCCAGTGCGAACTGGGAGCATTTCACCCCTGCCCTGCCCCCCCACCCCCCCCCCCCCCCCGGGGCAGGCAACTCAGCTTGGATCGTCAGAGGCATTTAAAAGAAAAAAACCCTCTGCTGATCTGGCAACTCAGCTGGGATCATCAGCCGACGATGCCTTTGACGATCCCAGCGGAGCTGCGCGATCATCAGCGGCTTTTTTTTTTACTTTTCAAAGCATTTTTTCGGCTGAAGTGGTTGTAGAAAAAATGCTTTTAAAAATTAAAAGAAAAAGCCTCTGATGATTGTGCAGCTCAGCTGGGCATGGGGGGGGGGCGGGGGTAGGGATTTTTGCTACTGGTTCTCCGAACCACCCGCCTCCATCGCTACCGGATCGGGGCGATCCGGTCCGAATCGGGAGCATTTCACCCCTGCTTCAGAGGGTTTGTCAGGTCTGGATCAGAACAATAATATTCAAATTGATGAGAAGTGGGAAGGCAACCTATTGTAACACAAGGTGTTGGACAATTTTGTACGGATGTGTGTCTGAGCTCTTCGACTGCCAAGCTCAGTGATACCGTCAAATTCAGAAAGCAAGGAGACATTGATTCCTGGAAGTATCTTTATTGCTAGTAAAGTAATACGACTGGAGTTTTGAATGGCTGCCAAAGCAATTTCCTTGATCAATTTATACTTAGCAGAATTGAAATGGAATTAATCAATTAATCTTTCGCACATTCCCTCCCCCTCCTCCTGGATTAAGAAATCTTTTTTGTTTCTCTTTGTTTTTGTTTTTTGGTATCAATACCGTGTTTCCCCCAAAATAAAACCGGGTCTTATATTAATTTTTGCTCCAAAAGACGCATCATGGCTTATTTTCTGGTTAGGTCTTATTTTGGGGAAAATACAGTACTAACTGCCTCCGTCTGCTGACAATCTTAACTGGGACTTATTTTTGGGGTAGGACTTATATTACAAGCATCCTGAAAAATCATGCTAGGGCTTATTTTCTGGTTGTGACTTATTTTCGGGGAAACAGGGTACATCCCCCTCTTCTGTGTTTGAAGAGTCCAATAGATATTCCATCGCACTAACATAGGATTTTTCAGAACAGATGATAAATGGAGGCTACAACAGAAGTTAGCCAATATGGAATGCAGATAGTCCTCAACTTATGACCACAGTTGAGCTCCACATTTCTGTTGCTATGTGAGACACGTGTTACTTTTGCCCATTTTTGCCATAGTCGTTAAGCGAATCATGGCAGCTGTTAGGTTAGTAACCTGGGTTGTTAAGTGCATCTGGCTTTCCCATTGACTTTGCTTGTCAGAAGATTGCAAAAGGGGATCACGTGATCCCAGGGACACTGCAACCGTCATAGCTATGAACCAGTTGCCAAATGTCTGAATTTTGATCACATGGCTATGGGGATGCTGCAACAGTCATAAGTGTGAAAAATGGTCATGTCACATTTTTTTCAGTGCCGTTGTAACTTCAAAAGTTCGCGAAATAAACAGTTCAGTGGTGGGATTCAGCCGGTTCGTGTGAACCGGTAGTTAAATTTCTGGCTGGCTCTGTCCCTTCCCACCCCACCCCTTCCAGGAGTCCCCACATGCCCCATTTTGGCTCCCAGGTAAGTGCAGGGAGGACTCGTAGGCCCAAAATGGGACGGGGCACGGGGGATGCGGCGTGCCCCCACCCGCGGCCTGTTTTCACTCCCAGGAGGCTTCAGGGAGGCCTCCTAGGCCCAAAACAGGGTGCAGGGGGGCAGCGCATCACCCTGTGGCCCATTCTTGCTCCCAAGGGGGTGCAGGAGGCCGAGTGCTGCCTGTCACACCCCCTGGCCACGCCCACCATGGCCACGCCCACCCAGCCAGTCATTAGGGCAGAGAATCGGTTGTTAAATTATTTGAATCCCACCACTGGAACAGTTATAAGTCAAGCAGTACACTTTGCACGCATATCACAACGTACCACTTCACTCCTTTTTTTTTTTTTTTTTGGATAGGACTAACAGTTGCCAGTAAAGCAAACCTATAAGGTAAGCTTCTTTTAACCTGTATAATATTGTAATCTTTTTTTCTTATCTAAGCATTTTGTATCATCCCCTGTAGTGGGGTGGGGGGGGGGGGAAGGAATCTGACATCCCAATGATGTTTTTAAATCACTAAAATGAGACTGCACTGCTATGGATTTAAAAAAAAACAAAAAAACAAAAAAACATTGACAGCGTCAGGGCCACCAATGCAATCCTGGGTAATAAAACCTATGATTTGCAGTGCACAGTCCCCTTCTCACCATAGCAGGCAACGGGGGCAGTTGCTAATTTATCACAAATAGGAGTTCATTGTTTTGCTTTGGAAAGACACATTGCTAAACACCAAGGGACCCATCTGAGGAAAAACAGCAGGCTTTGCTATATTTTTGTGTCTGGAAGATTCCTACACATCTTTCTATTTTCTTCGAAGGCGGACAGGCAGTGTCTAATGTCTTTCCCTTTTCCGAATTTTCGACATCAAGGTCACATTTGCCCATTTTCCAAGACAGGATATGAAGAGCAATTGCTAAAAGGTTTTGGAACTGCAATGCAGGGGAACTGCAGGTTATGTTTTTAAAAAAAAAATCAAGATGGCTGCCTCATCAGAGACATTGAAGCGGTCTGGTTTTTATGCATGTCACAAGTGTGAGACCTATTAAAGAATAAGGGGAGCATTGATCCCCACATAACGGCAGTGATCTTGATTACACTCTGCAGGTTATACTTGGTGAATTTACACCCAGGGTGTCCAACCAGGGGTGGCCTTCAGATCCTTTAGAAACGGGTTTGCTGCCCCGTTGCTGGGTGGGCGTGGCCATGGTGGGCGTGGGCGTGGCACGGGGGCCATTTTTCACCCTCCCCAGGATCCAGAGGCTTTCCTTGAACCCAGTGATGAAATCTAAAATTTGTTACTACTGGTTCTGTGGACGTAGCTTGGTGGGGGGGGGGGTGGGTAATGTGACTGGGTGGGTGTGGCCACTTTTTTTTTACTTTTAAAAGCATGTTTTCTACAACCTCTTCCGTGAAGAGGTTGTAAAAAAATGCTTTCAAAAGACTGACGATCCCAGCTGAGTTGCCTGATCGGCAGAGACTTTTTTTTCTTTTAAATGCCTCTGACGATCAAGCAACTCAGCTTGGATCGTCAGAGGCATTTAAAAGAAAAAAAGAGGTTTTCTCTTTTAAAAACCTTTGAGGATCCCAGCTGAGCCACACGATCATCAGAGGCTTTTTTTTTTACTTTTAAAAGCATTTTTTCAGCTGAAGAGGTTGTAGAAAAAATGCTTTTAAAAGTAAAAAAAAAGCCTCTAATGATTGTGCGGCTCAGCTGGGCGGAAGGGGGAGACAGGGATTTTTGCTACCGGTTCTCCGAACCACCTGCCTCCATCGTTACCGGATCGGGCGATCCGGTCTGAACCAGGAGCATTTCACCCCTGCTCGAGCCTCCTGAAGGGTGAAAACTGCTTCCCCCGGGGTCCGGAGGCCCTCAGGAGGCCAGAAACAGACCTGTTTATGGACTTCTAGAACTTCCAGGAGGCCCATTTTTTGCCCTCCCAGACCCTCCCTGTGATCCCTGCACTTACCTGGAATGATGAACGGGCCACGTGGAGGCACCTGGAAGGGGAGGGGAGGGGCCGGGGTAGGAAGGGCGGGGTGGGGTGGGGTGGATGTGACCAACCAGGGGTGGCATTTGGGGGTTCGCCAAACCCTGGCGAATCCTTGGCTAGAGGATCACCCAAATCCTGCCGAACCCCCAGGAGCCCACTCCCGTGTCCAACCTGGGAGATGTTGAGACTTGTGGACTTCAACTCCCAGAATTCCTTCGAGTGTTCCAACAGTGTAACTGAGCCCATCCACCTTCCTACTAGTCATCCTCTTCTCTTTCCTTCAACCTTTCCTGGCTTTAAAATGTTTTCCAAAGAGCTGGATCTTTGCATAAGGTATTCAAAATTATTTGGTGTTTTGAACACATCGCCTATTTAAATATTTATATATTACCTACTTGTGGGTGTATGTGATGCTCGCACACACAGTCTAAATTGTAGTGGATAAAGCCAAACATAGGAAAAAGAACAATATGATTAGCAAGTAATAAAGAAACAATGGTCTTCGAGTTAGGACCACAATTGAGCCCAATTTTGATGTTGCTAAGTGAAACATTGGTTAAGTGAGTTTTGCCCCGTTTTATGAATTTTCTTGCCACGGTTCTTAAGTGAGTCATTGCATTTGTTAAGTGAGTAACATGGTTGTTAAGTGAATCTGGATTCCCCATTGACTTTGCTTGTCAGAAGGTCGCAAAAGCTACAACTTCTGGAGGCAAGTTGTTCCACTGATTAATTGTTCTCACTGTCAGGAAATTTCTCCTTAGTTCTAGGTTGCTTCTCTCCTTGATTAGTTTCCACCCATTGCTTCTTGTCCTGCCCTCAGGTGTTTTGGAGAATACCTTGACTCCCTCTTCTTTGTGGCAACCCCTGAGATACTGGAATACTGTTATCATGTCTCCCCTAGTCCTTCTCTTCATCAAACTAGACATATCCAGTTCCTGCAACTGTTTTTCATATCTTTTAGCCTCCAGTCCCCTAATCCTTTCTGTTGCTCTTCTCTCTACTCTTTCCATATATGTCCATGTAGGCTATGCCACATGCTCAATAAATAAATAGAGGGGTTAACACAGATAAAGTTTCCAACAGTTTACAGTAGGGTTGTTGCTAAATCCATGAGCAGAAGGGGAAAAGAAGTAATTGGCAGCATTTCTGCAGGGAAGATCAAGGAGAGGCAAAACAGTGAAAGTTGCTTCAGGCTACTGACTGTCACACAAAACTGCAGAGGGGCAGAGAGGAGGGACAACGGTTAGTAAACAAACACTCTCCTATCTAAATATTACTTTTTGGCAAAATGCCCAAATGTGCTCGTGCACACATGCATGTAATCACAAAAACCTACGGAGGTGGGATTCAGCCGGTTCTGTCCGGTTCGGGGAGTGGCGACTGCAGGAGGCTCCGCCTACCTAACTGGACGTAATGCATGTGCACTGCACGTGCGCGGAACGCCGTGCACATGCGCAGACAAAGTGCGTGAGCTCACATTTGCGAACCGGTAGGGAAGGTAAGTGAATCCCACCTCTGATACACATGCACGCACATTTGCATTAAGCTGCTCAACGTGAACTGGCTGTTCTGACTGATTTTCAAGAGAAGAAAATCCATCAATAGCAATAGCACTTAGACTTATATACCGCTTCGTAGTGATTTACAGAAGTGGCCTCCCAACCTTTTGGGTACTGGAGAGGAGGATTTTCCTGTGGATCGGATGGGCCGTGGTTTCACGTAGTGCCTGCATCCCACGGATGTGGTTTCCCTTGTTTGTGCGACCCCGTTTCTGGCATGCCACGGCCCAATGCCAGTCCACAGACCGGGGGGACCCCTGCTTTACAGCATTCTCTAAGCCCATGATGGTGAACCTATGGCACGCAGCGCCCTCTCTGACGGCACGTGAGCCATCGCCCCAGGTCAGGTCTACGTGCGTGCCTCCCACCAGCCAGCTGGTCTTTGGGTCTCTCCCCGTAAGCACAGGGGGGCACCTGCGAGGGGGCATGTGCCTGTTGGGGGTGGGGTGCATGCGGGGAGAGCCGCATTGCCCTGCATTTTGGGGGTTCGGGCGTATACACATTCACTCACACACATGCGTGCTTTGGGCACTCAGTCCAGAAAAGGTTAGCCATCACTGCTCTAAGCGGTTTACAGAGTCAGCATATCGACCCCAACAATCTGGATCCTCATTTTACTGACCTTGAGCTGGTCAGGATCGAACTCCTAGCAGTAGGCAAAGTTTGCCTGCAATACTACATTCTAACCATCATGGTTCTTAATGTAAAGAAGATTACAAGGAACCTCTGTTTCTGAAATGGCATTTTTTGAATCAACCATCTACATCTACATTCTCCTTTATCAGTGGAATAATAATTTGCTCGTTGTTTTATTTCTTTGTTATTCTGTTTGCCATTGCAGGCCTTTCCCCCCTCCCCCCGTTTATTTTTGTATGTTTGTTTGTTCAATTTATATGCCGACTCGGGGCGGCTTACAATGCATTAAGCAATAGCCTTCATACTTTTGTATATACCTGCTTAGTAGGGCTTTTGCCCCTCCCCCAAGCAGTGTTCTTTTTTATACAAAGTCAGCTTATTGCCCCCACAATCCGGGTCCTCATTTTATCTACCTCGAAAGGATGGAAGGCTGAGTCAACCTTGAGCCTGGTGAGATTCGAACTTGCAGTAATTGCAGGCAGCTGGTGCAACTTAACAGCACTTTAGTCTGCTGCGCCACCAAGGCTCTTTACCTTTTTTAATAGTTTATCGAAGTATAAATTACAAAGAAAAGAAAAAGCATGAAAAAGTAAGACGAGAGCGAGAGAAAAAGAAGAGATATAGTGTAAAGTGAGGGGGGGGAAAGAAATGGGCACCAACTTCCGACTCTCTTTAGCACAGTAGAAAGTAACAACATTACAAGCACAACTGATTTGCTTTTACGCAACAGTATGTACAAGCCATTTCTATAGCAATAAGCCTGTCCAGTTTACAAAAAACAAAATCAACATTTCATATATATATATATAGATTTTCCCATTGTGTAAGCACAAAATCCGGAAGCAATTTCAAAACAGAGACAAAATGAAATATATCCTGGATAAAAGAATCCGTTTTTAATTAACTAGGAAAAAGAAGTTGACTTCAGCCTACCTCTGTAGGCTTGACTTTTCTACAAAATAGAGAAAACGATGGTACATATTTTCTTTATTCTGTAAAAATGGCCCCCTCCTATTTTTAATGGAACGTCTTCATCCAATCCTCTCCCCCACCCCTGCCAGCATTTTTCAGGGATATTGCTATCCATCTTTAACCTGCAGGTTAAAACTATTACCAAGCTCTCTGCCTCCCGAACCATCCTCTTTCTTGCCCTCAAGGCAATCACATCTAAATACACGGGAATCTTGTATTATTATCTGCAAGCTCTCCCTTTCACCTCTGCAGATCTGCAGCCCCCTCTATCCCCACCCCCCCACCCCCCGAAGCTGTCCATCTGGGCTTCCGAGATTGCATTGTTAATGATGGATTGAGATATCGTCCCTTGCTCATCCTACCCTGGGTGTGATATTGCTCCAGTGAATTCATCAACCTGACATATTCATGATACTTAAATGCAGGATGGGGGTTATTGCATTTAGCTCTGCTGGCGAGTCGCTAAATTATAAAGCATCAATGGGCACATTACCCATCGCGATCACGTAGACAGCTTCCTCTCAGGGAGTTTTCTGTAGCACGTCCTGGGCAAAGGTGGGTTCTACTTACCTTTACTACCGGTTCGCAATGGGATCGCGTGCGCATGCTTGCTTCGCACGGACGCCTTGCTTCTGCGCATGCATGGATCACCGATGACGACATCCGGGATGACATCCTCCCGCCAGTTTTACTACCGGTTCCTGCGAACCGGTCCGAACCAGGGGTAACCCACCACTGATCCTCGGTCAATTCTATCGACTGTATTTAGGGAGGTAGTCCTCGACTTACAACAGTTCCTTTAGTGACCGTTCGAAGTTACAACGACAATGGAAAAAAAGTGACTTATGACCCCTTTTTCACACTTATGACCATTAGGAAATCCCCGTGGTTACGTGATCAAAATTCAGACCCTTGGCAATTGACTCATATTTATGATGGATGAAGTGGTCCCGGGGATATGTGATCCCCTTTTGTGACCTTCTGACAAGCAATGGGGAAGCCCGATTCACTGAACAACCCGTGTTACTAATTTAACAACTGCACTGATCCACTTAACAACAGTGGCAAGAAAGGTCGTAAAATGGGGGCAAAACGTACTTCACAAATGTCTCACTTAGCAACATAAATTTTGGGCTCAGTTGTGGTCGTATATTGAGGACTCCCTGTAGTAGGAAAGTGTAAAGTAATATATATGTGTCGGTTTTTCTCAATCTTGGCAACTTTAAGATAGGTGGACTTCAACTCCCAGAATTCCCCAGCCAGCAAGCTCAAATGCATTTTCCTTTTTGTTGTTTGAAAAGACCTAAGAACAGTTGCAAACAGAAGCAAGCAAATATAGACAAAGCTGTTAAAAATAGTGAGCAGACATGATGCATATGATAAGTACTTAATTTTAAAGCGGTTGCCATTCTTATATTTAATATGGCGTCTTGCTATTTGCCAAAGCAATCTGCTGGTTGTTTTTTTAAATTCCCCCTAAAAAATGAGCTGTGAGATATAGAAAGATCAAGCCATGTCAGTATTTGTACCGTGTTTCCCCAAAAATAAGACAGGATGTCCCGTCGCCACTGTTGCCTCCCCTCCCTGTTCTTCGCACCAGTCAAGCGGCTGGCCACCTCTGCCCTGACGTGTCCCGCCACTACCGCTGCCTCATGGAGCAGGACTCTGTAAGGCTTGTTGTGCTGTTGCACGCACGAAATGCAGCATCGCCGTGAGCTTCATCATACCGGCACAGCTGGCGTCCTGCCACTCGCAGCTGCACCGATATGTCGAACCTCGTGGCAGTGCTGCCATTTGTGCGTGCAACGGCACAAGCCTTGCAGAGTCCTGGTCCATGAGGCGGCAGTGGCGGCGCGACGAGTCTCACAAAGACTCATTTCTGGCAGACGGGGTAGGGAAGAAGCGAGACGTGCGGAGCAATACGTGGATCTCCTTGCCAACTCTTCTCCCCACCTCCTCTCGCCGGGCATGTTAGGGTTCCTGCCCCTTGCTTAGCCACCTACCCCCTTTAGGGATGCAATTTTGGGTGGCAGATGGGGTCTCAGCCTTCCTGGACAAAATGAAGTCAAGAACCACAAATCACGCTAGAACGAGTATCTCAGGGTTGTGATGGTGGTTTAACGGTGTCGTTAGTCCCAAGTGAATAGTGAGTTCACAGTGATTCAAAGTTGGCGCCACGAGGGTTTGCCTCGTAGCGCTTATATCACGCAGCCCCATCCTGCCGCCACACCCCCATCGGCCACCTGTCAGCTATGGAGCACCAGCATTACCCTGTCTCTGTGCCGCGTCATGAGAGCAGCGACATCAGCGCCACCCCTTGCATTCGCCTCCGTGGCCGCCGTCACTCATCCACCCCAGAACGGCTGCCAGCATATTGAATGTCCATCATGTCGAGCAGCAGCAGCAAACCTCATGCCCCTAGTCCCGACGCATCCCGTATCCCTGAGCCCGGCCACCTAACACCCAGTGCCATCACCCATCCCCGTAACAAGATACGCTGCTCAGAGCCCGGATCAGGGGATTAGGTCCACCGCTCCACATTCCCATCCCTATGATGTCGAGCGACGTAACAAGCGCGGCATAGGGTGGGCGAGAAGCGGGACGCACGTCTTACCTTTCCAGCTCCGTCGTGTTCCTCGCCGTTGTGTCCAGGGAAACCCGTTGTAAAAGAAAACTTCTCACGAGTTCAATCAAACTTCTTGAACTCGCGAGAAGTTTTCTTTTACAATGTGTTTCCCTGGACACAACGGCGAGGAACACAACTGAGCTGGAAAGGTAAGATGCACATCCCGCTTCTCCCCCAAACCCCCCCCCCAAATTGCATCTCTAAAGGGGGCGGGTGGCTAAGCAAGGGGCAGGAGTGGGGCGCAGGGTGGGGCGCTGGCCTGCCGCTCTTTTTGTGGCGGCTGTCAGCATTAGGTATGGTAAGGGTATGAGGGGTGTGTAGGGCATGTTTCCCCCCCCCTTTCCCCTCCTCTGGCCTCGCCTCCTCACATTGTGTTGTTTGCACGGAAATGGCGAGGAAATGGCGGGACCGGCTGCGCATGCGTGTAAGTAATTGGTGGGGGGCTTATTTTGCAGGGGGTGGGGGATTATTTTATCGCATGCACTGAAAAGCCCGATTGGGCTTATTATCTGGAGAGGTCTTAGTTTCGAGAAAACATGGTGTTTAATAATGATAATGTAGTAATGATAATGTAGCAATGATAATAGTAGCCGTATAAGATTTTAAAAAATTGCTTCTGAAGGAGACAGAATCAATCTTCATTTTGGTCTCACCATCAGCTTCGCACATGGAAATACATTGCCTGCAGCATGGAATTAGATGAAATTAATTTATCCAATATTGATGGTATTCTGCTTTTTGTCCAAATGTGCGCTACACAAGCTTAGCTGCATCCACTGAGTCAGAGAAATTTCATCCACATTCATTCATTTGCTTACCAAATAAGAGATTCAGTTCAGTGCCAACCCTTAGTCCAAATTTTCTAGCAACACAGGTACCAAGATGGTAAATTTTTAGGTGGGGTGATTTAAAAAGCACATTGTCTTCTATATTCCAGAGGGCAAAACTTGGGGAGAAATGATAAACCCGAGTGTCTATGGAGATTCTCAATCAACCAGGTCGTGGTTGTCCCAAAGGCGCTTTTTCCAAAAAGCAACTGGACTTTGTTGATTTATTCTTTGAAAATGTTTCACTTCTCATCCAAGAACCTTCAGAGAATGGAACAAGCTTCCTGAATGAGGAGCGAAATATTTTAAAACAAGATAGTCCAGTTGCTGTCAGGGTTCCGACGGACGCCCTAATTAAATCATGAACCTCAAGCCAAGCTTCAAAGGAAATCCAGTTATTTATTCGGAGCTTCATGTTGGCACATTCCAAGTGAAGCCAACTCTGACCCCATGTAATTTATGACTCAGGCATGACCCTGTTTCCCCCCCTACCCCCAGGGTGTGTCATTGGTCACATTCGCCAACAGAGTAATTTCGCGGGTTGTAGAGATCACTCCTCTCCGGCCGCTGTGGGTTACCCTGGGAGACAGCCTTGAGAGAGATATGTCTAGAATGTGCTTTTGTTTTTGGCTGCCGTGCTGCTTCGCCGTTTTCCCATCCCCCTTGCCTATGGCAACTCAAGAGCAGGCCAGGGATACTTCGCGAGTTTATTTATTTATTTATTTATTTATTAGTCATATTTCTATGCCGCCACTCTCCGAGGACTCTGGGCGGCTTACACCAAAGACAGTATACTAAATAGCATATTGCCCCCGACAACCTGGGTCCTCATTTTACCCACCTCGGAAGGATGGAAGGCTGAGTCAACCTTGAGCTGGTGAGATTGACAGTTGCCTTTTGCAAAAAGCACCTTTGGAATATACCTGGTTTTTGGTTTGGTTTTGTTTTTTGTATATTTTTTTTATGTCTTTAACATTGTAAACAATATCTATATAACTAGTGTGCTGTCTGAGTACAATTGAGTTTGAGATATGGTATTGGAAATAGTAAAAATAATATTCTTAACATCAACATCAGGGAATCGTCCGGCCGCCCTGTTCAGGGTGACCCGCTCTCTGCTTCACGCGGGAGTGCGGGAGGACCCCTTGGAAGGCAGGGCAGAGGATTTCGGACAATACCTGTATGACAAAATTGCTCAGATTCGGGGGGATTTGGACTCCGACTGGGTAGATCTGGGCGGGGTGACAAGGAATAGTCTTGAGAATGTTATCTGGGAAGAGTTTGACTTTGTGACTCCTGATGATGTGGACAGGATTTTGGGGAGACTTAGTGCGGCCACATGTTTACTGGACCCGTGTCCCTCCTGGTTGGTACTGGCCTCCCGGGAGGTTACACAAGGCTGGCTCCAGGGCATTATCAACGCTTCCTTGAGTGAGGGTCACTTCCCTGCCGCCTTGAAAGAGGCGGTGGTGAGGCCCCTCCTCAAGAAGCCTTCCCTGGACCCAGCAGTATTAGCTAACTATCGTCCTGTCTCCAACCTTCGCTTTATTGCGAAGGTTGTTGAGAGTGTGGTTGCGCAACAGTTTCCACAATTCCTGGAGGAAACATCTTATCTGGATCCGTTCCAGTCGGGTTTCAGGTCTGGGCACAGCACAGAGACGGCATTGGTCGCGTTGGTTGATGATCTCTGGAGGGCTCGGGACAGGGGATGTTCCTCTGTCCTAGCCCTATTAGATCTCTCAGCGGCTTTTGATACCATCGACCATGGTATCATGCTGCGCCGGCTGGAAGAGTTGGGGGTGGGGGGCACTGTATTACAGTGGTTCTCCTCCTTTCTCTCCGACCGGTCGCAGTTTGTGTTGACAGGGGGGCAGAGGTCGACCTCGAGGCCTCTCGTTTGTGGAGTGCCGCAGGGGTCGGTCCTCTCGCCCCTTCTGTTCAACATTTATGTGAAGCCGCTGGGTGAGATCATCCGTGGCTTTGGGGTGAGATACCATCAGTACGCTGATGACACCCAGCTGTACATCTCCACCCCAGGCCACCCCAATGATGCCCTCGAAGTGATGTCCCAGTGCCTGGAAGCCGTGCGGATCTGGATGGGGAGAAACAAACTCAAGCTCAACCCGTCCAAGACGGAGTGGCTGTGGTTCCCGGCATCCCGATATAGTCAGTTGACTCCATCACTGACTATCGGGGGCGAGTCTTTAGCCCCCACAGAAAGGGCTCGCAATCTGGGAGTCCTCCTGGATAGGCAGCTGTCCTTGGAGGAACATCTGACAGCTGTAGCCAGGGGGACCTTTTGTCAGGTTCGCCTGATTCGCCAGTTGCGGCCCTTTCTTGATCGGGATTCCCTGTGCACAGTCACTCACGCCCTTGTCACTTCCCGCCTAGACTACTGTAATGCTCTCTACATGGGGCTCCCCTTGAAGAGCACCCGGAGGCTCCAACTGGTCCAAAATGCGGCCGCGCGGGCAGTGACGGGAGCAGCGTGGCGCTCCCACATAACACCGCTCCTGCGCGAGCTGCACTGGCTTCCGGTGGTCTTCCGGGTGCGCTTCAAGGTGTTGGTGATCACCTTTAAAGCGCTCCATGGCATAGGGCCTAGTTATCTCCGAGACCGCCTGCTGTCACCGATGACCTCCCATCGACCCATGCGCTCCCACAGAGAGGGCCTCCTCAGGGTGCCATCAGCCAAACAATGTAGGCTGGTGACTCCCAGGGGGAGAGCCTTCTCTGTGGGGGCACCCACCCTCTGGAACCAGTTGCCCCCGGAGATTAGGAGAATTCATGACCTCAGTGCCTTCCGCCGTGCCCTAAAAACACATTTTTTCCAACAAGCCAGGCTGGCTTAAGAAGAAATTTTAAATATTTTTAATATTTTAATTGGTCTGTGAGTTTTAAATTTTGTAGCCAAATTATATATATATATTAAATGTCTTAATATTTATATTTTATGTTTTTTATGTCTGGCTGTACACCGCCCTGAGTCCTCAGGGAGAAGGGCGGTATATAAATTGGAAATAAATAAATAAAAAATAAATAAATAATGATCACATGATAATAGTAATGTTTACTTATCCATTTTAGTAAATCTTCATTGTAATTGAGCCTCTTCTTGTACTTTTAGGTTTCTAACTTCTGTTTCTACTGATTAGCCATTGATAAAACAAATCCCATGTTAAAAATAACATTCAGTTTCTTCTTTCTCCTTAATTTTAAGTGTTAATCTATCCATTTCTGCACATTCTAATGATTTTTTTTTAAAATTACAATTTCATCTGTAGGAATCTCCTCATTTTTTTCCATTGTTGTGCAAACACAATTCTAGCTGCTATATCGGGGTGAAATCCAGCAGGTTCTGGAGAACCGGTAGTGGAAATTTTGAGTAGTTCAGAGAACCAGCAAATATCACTTCTGGCTGGCCCCAGAGTGGGGTGGGAATGGAGATTTTGCAGTATCCTTCCTCTACCATGCCCACCAAGCCACACCCACAGAACCGGTAGTAAAAAAAATTGGATTTCACCACTGTGCTATCTATCTATCTATCTATCTATCTATCTATCTATCTATCTATCTATCT
>WNWU01000007.1:39118081-39128734 GCA_012654045.1 Ptyas mucosa | reverse complement strand
TCTATCTATCTATCTATCTATCTATCTATCTATCTATCTATCTATCTGGTGGTTAGTTTGCCGTTACAAAGTTCTGTGAACTGGAAGCCGAGACAATACTGAGGAGAATCATAGCAATATGAACGATACATCTATCATTATTCAGATCAGCCTGATATTCCTTGTGTATTTACAGGAACAGTACTGACAATTTCTTGCTCCTCACACAGCTTAGACCTGCTTAGCCGTTGACTAATGGCTTGCTTTACGTAAATGAACAGATTTTAGTTTGCTTTCATTGACTACAGAATTGAAACAATACGTGACAAAATCAAGATACATGCTGAGTATCTATCAAGGGTATTCAACCATACTTCATTTCATGCTATAATCCTTGGAGCTGAAAGAGTGCTGTCGTTTCTTGTTCTGCACAATTATATGTCTCTGTTCCCTTCATCAATTCCTCTTCCCTCCGAGTCAAACTCTCTCATTCCTCTCCCCTCTTGTTTTGTGCAAGGCTCACAGAATCAGAATGATAGAATCACAGGGCTGGAAGGGAGCCTTAAAGGTTTTCTAGTCCAATCAAAGCAGGTAACCTTATACCACTCCGGAGAAATAGCTGTCCAATCATTTCTTGAAAATCTCCAGCAATGGAGCACCCACAACTCTGAGAGCAGGGGTGGGTTTCATTTACCTTTTGTTGTGGCTCGTACGTGGCCTGTGCAGCTAGTAGCTGATTCAGACAGTGAGGAGGCTGGTGTGGTGCTGCGCCAGCAACCTGTGCAGCTGGCACTCGAGTTGGACAATGAGGAGGCTGGAGAAGATGTGGTGCCAGAGGCAGGGATTCAGCCAGGGCCTTCAGAACCTCCAGAAGCTCCCTTAAGTGAAGAGGACGAAGAGGAGGAGCCTCTTCTCAATGCACGGGTGCGCAGAGCTGCCAAAAGGCAGGAATGGCTCCTCAGGAGGAGGTCTCCTCAAGAGTAAGGCTTGGGGCTAGTTGGCCACTCCCTTAGCCTATTTAAGGAGGAACGCTGACTGAAGCAATTTGCAGGGAACAACTTAGTTCATTCTCCTTCACGTCTTGATCTTAGTTCTTTTATCAGTGTCCTGCAAATTGCTTCTGGGCATTCTGCCAACCATAGTAAGCTTTCAGTTATTATTCTTTGAATTCTTGGTGGCTGTTAATGTAGTTAATTAACAGCCGTTGTTGTCAAATACTGGTTTATTTAGTAAACTAAGGTTTGTACAGACTTTGTGTGTGCTGCGTTCTTTGGGTCCGTAGCTGGGGCAGAACAGAACCGCCTAAATACCACCACTGTCTGAGAGGCAAGCTGTTCCGCTGATTAATCATTCTCATTGTCAGAAAATTTCTGGAGTGGTGCGGTGGCCTAGAGGTGGAGCTCCCGCCTCACAATCAGGAGGCTGTGAGTTCGATCCTAGGTAGAGGCAGATATTGCTCTCTCTGGGCACAGTGAGAATTTATCTGCTGAACAAAACTCCGCATTGGCGACAGGAAGGGCATCCGGCCATTCAAAACACTCTGCTAGCTCCATTCAGTTGCCCAGATTCCACCCTGCAAGGGATTATGGGGTTGTTAAAAGAAGATGATTGTCAGAAAATGTCCCCTTAATTCTAGATCGGATCTCTCTCTTTAACGAGCTTCCACCCCCTTGCTACTTGTCCTACTCTCAGGTGCTTTGGGAAATATGTCGTCCCCCTCTTCTCTGTGACAGCCCCTTAAGCAGTGGTGGATTGCTCCCGGTTCGCACCAGTTCATAAGAACCAGTAGTAAAAATTTGTAGTAGTTTGGAGAACTGGTAATAACATTGGCTGGCCACGGCCCCGAACATTTTGGCAGAAGAAGAAGAAGAAAAAGAAGAAGAAGAAGAAGAAGAAGAAGAAGAAGAAGAAGAAGAAGAAGAAGAAGAAGAAGAAGAAGAAGAAGAAATAATTGCAGAAATCTACAGTACTAAACTAATGAGATATTCATTGCAAAACAAATAACCAGGTAATAATGCATGAAACTCTAATGAGAATGATATTAAACCTGACACTTCCACAGATGATCAAATTAAAGAGTGATATGTGAGCTTTGCGAAGGGATTGTTTTAAGCCTGTGCAGAACAACACGGAATATATTTGTTGTGTTATTCCAAAGTCCTGAACGCCGCAATGGATCACAACTGAGACAGGATGCACGAAACTTGTTTCTTTCTCAGGCACAGCATTGAGACGAGAATGATGAAACATGATTCTTTTTCTGTGATGCCCCCAAGGGGAAACAGGACAACAAATATCAGGTTTTTCTTAAAAATAAATAAAGTTGTCAGCTTTCCAGCCCTCTGGGGAACTCTGCCACTTGGAAAGGGGATATTTAGTCTCAAATGGTTAAATCTCTCATTAAATGTCCTAACTTGTTCATGTTTCTGAAGGCACGTGCTTATTTGCTCTTTGTTTCATGACTTTGCTCTGGAATGTGATCCTTGTTTATATGTTCCTCACCAGTGGTGGGATTCAGATAATTTAACAACTGGTTCTCTGCCTTAATGACCGGCTGGGTAGATGTGGCTGGGTGGTCATGTGACTGGATGGGCATGGCCAACTCGACATCACTCATGTCGAGGGGGACCTCACCTCGCCCAGCCTCTCCTCACCATGCCTGTCCCCACCTCGCCCCTCTCTTCCCACCCACTCCTTGTCACACCTAGCTACTTGCCCCACTGCCCAGCCAGGCGAGTGGTCAGATGGCCAGCCGAGCAAGTGAGTGGCGAGGCGAGGAGTGGCTGGGAGGGGAGGGGCAAGGAGGGTCCAGGCGTGGCGAGGCACGCTATTCAGACGGTTTGCCAAACTGCACAAAAAGTTAGCTACCGGTTCTACCGAACCTGTGCGAACCAGCTGAATCCCACCACTGTTCCTCACTATGAGAAGTGTGTGAGGTAAATTAAACTAAGAAGGAATGACTGGCCAAGGGTTTGGAAAATACGTGGTTGAAGGAAGCAAGGGTCAAGTGAAGAAACGTGTGATAGGTCCCACTCTCTGTGACCGCCATGCTTATGGTCAACATTGAGGTGCAAGAACGGAAGGACAGGATTTGTGTTGTGATATCACAGCACACACTACATCAGGGGTGTCAAACTTGATTTCATTGAAGACCGCATCAGGGTTGTGTTTGACCTTGGGGGGTATGGCCATGGCCAGGGTGGACATAGCCAGCTCAGCATCACTTGTGTTGGGGCTGCCTGTGGTGGCCTGAGCGCTCTGCCAGAGAAAACAGACTCCTGAGCTCCATTTTTGGCTCTGAGGGACTCCTGCAACCTTCTGCTAGCAAAAAAAGAGCTGGGGGGGGGGCTGCCTGCGACCCTCCCGAGCTTTATTTTTGCTGGCAGAGGGAATTGAGATAGAGGGGAATCTGTAGTCAAAACAACCTATTTTCTCTTGGGAACCAAGGACATTCTCACATCTGGTCAGAGGAAGGCGGAGTGATGCTAATCGGCCGCCAGTCCGCACCGTGATTGGACCATGTGACTGATTGTTTTGAGAAAGTAGAAAACCTTTTTTTTTAAAAAAAAATGATTTATATGCCGCACTTCTCCAGAGACTCAGGGTGGCTTACAAGGCATTAAGCAATAGCCTTCATATTTTTGTATATTTTATACAAAGTCAGCTTATTGCCCCCACAGACTGGGTCCTCATTTTACCTACCTTAGAAAGGATGGAAGGCTGAGTCAACCTTGAGCCTGGTGGGATTTGAACTTATAGCAATTGCAGGCAGCTGGTGTTAATAACAGCTAATAACACTGCTTTAGTCTGCTGAACCACCAGAGCTCCATTTTGCTTTTAATTAGGGGGAAACCACAGGAGACTTCAGAGTCGGTTTTCACCAGATATGTGCCAATATGATAATTCCAATAAAAGTATTTTTTTTGAGGACTCTACCTGCCTCGGAGTTTTGCTTGCTATGGATTTATTACTTGGAACTCTGACACTCTGCCCTATCTCCAAGGCGGGGGTGAAATGCTCCTGGTTCGGACTGGATCGCCCGATCCAGTAGCGATGGCAGCGGGTGGTTCGGAGAACCGGTAGCAAAAATCCCTGCCCCTGCCCCCTCCATGATCATGCTGAGCCGCACAATCATCAGAGGCTTTTTTTTTTACTTTAAAAGCATTTTTTTTCTACAACCTCTTCGATCGAGGAGGTTGTAGAAAAAATGCTTTTTAAAAAAGAAAAAAAAAAGTTGGCCACGCCCATCCAGTCACATTACCCCCCCCACCAAGCCACGCCCACAGAATCTGTAGTAACCAATTTTACATTTCACCACTGCTCCAAGGCTTCGACAATTTACATGAAGATTTCCATTTGATCCTTGCAACAACAGGATGTCCTGTGAGAACGTGACTTGCCCCGAGCCACTCTCTATACCTAGATCTTTCAAGTTCTAGACCAGTGGTGAAATGTACTTACCTTTCCTACCAGCTCGCTGATGTACAAATGTCATCTGCGCATCTGCAAAGCCTTCTGCGCATGCGCAGATGGTCAAAACCAGGACGTGACGACATCCTGGTTTGGGGGGGGGCGGAGCTTCCTGCCGCTGGCGCTACCTGTTCTCCGAACTACCCACCGCCAGCGCTACTGACTCCCACGAGCCGGATAGAGCTGGCAGCATTTCACCCCTGTCCGAGACCAACCCTCGATTTTTACTTTTACTTAATTCAGGAAGCAGTGCTACCATTGGGAAATCTGATATGTACTTTGTTATTAAGGCCTTGGGTTATATAAAGGAACAGCTGGCTTAAGCAGTAATTTTTATGCTTTTTATTTTTAAGACCGGTGTGCCCAAGCTCACAGAATCAGTCCCTGACATTTGACAGCATCTTCAAAATGGTTCCATCGCACTCAAACCATGTCAAAATCCTATTTTTTCTGGGAGTAAAAATACAGTAACAAAAGGGAAATTAAAGTCCGCGATCCTTTCATGCCGAATTGGTAGAACTTCTGCCCTTCCCCCACCCCCACCCCCAGCCAAATTAATCTTATTCATTCCTACAATTATTTTTCGGGGAAATAATTACTTATCTCTGTGCCTTTGGATTCGTTGTATGAATGAGACTATTGACTGGCTAATAATTCAACGCACTCAAGCATCCGTACATAATTTTGCATGTCATCATCTGTACAGCTCATTAGGTTACAGGCTGAAAACTTCCAAACTACATTATTTAGAAGAACATATGGTAACTAATGGTTGTGATCCTGAATATTCACAAGCATTGCCAACTTGGACTCAACGGGACAAAAGAATAGCACGGTCTTGGGTTATAGAATGAACGAGAGACACAATTTATGGAAATTCTGCAGTGGAATGATTTTTGTGGTTTTTTTTTTAAATAAATACAGACATAAAAAGATCTATATCGCAGTATGGTTGTCGATGGAGCCAGCAAAAGGAGCATGGTAGCTCATAAGATTAGAATGCTGGGCTGCCAATTGGCAGATCTCGTGTTCGAGATCTGATTGCTGTTGCAGGATGGAGTGAGCTCCCATCACATGCTCCAGCTCCTGCCGACACAGCAGTTTGAAAGCGGGTGACTGCGAGTAGATTAATAGGTACCACTTTGGTGGGCAACTTCACTGGGACATGAAAGGAGCTGGGCACCCCCTGAAGAACAGTGATATCACTGGCAAATTCTATTGCCACAGAAGCAGTTTGTGTATCCAACATACACACACACACACACACACAATGGAACCAGCTGTGGGTTGCAAACTTTCACTCAGGTAAATATTACATAAGGTTCATTTTAATTATACAAATCTGAGAAGAATTTCTTCTCATTTTTAATATCTTCTTTACTTAGAGGATTAACTACTTTACTTCATTATTATAATTTTTTTTACAAGATGGTTTAGCAATTTCTTCTGAAACAGTGGACACAATGTGCCCCATCAGCCAGCTGGATTTCAGCATTAGATTTGAAAAGCAAACTTTTCTCATTTCCAACTTTAAATGGTTACTCAAACTTCATGTTGCTGATTGTCACATTTCACCATTATGGTTTGGGGGCATTTTTGAGAATTAAAGGTTTTTCAGGGTGGAAATAAGGGGCTTTGAAGTATCAAAGGAACTTCCTCTTCCCACTTTTGAAAAAGAAAAAAAAAGAAAATTCACACTGCCCAAAATGGACATTTTGCTACCAAATTTCAGCAGTATAATCTCATATGTCTATGGAGAGTCTCAATCATCCAGGTCATGGTTGTCCCCAAGGTGCTTTTTCAAGAGACGACTGGACTTTCTGGTTTTTCTTTGAAGACATTTCATTCCTCATCCAAGAAGCTTCTTCAGCTCTGACTGGATGGTGGGGAATTATAATCTCATAATTCTGGGGAATACAATTAGGGTACTGGAAACAAGTGGGGGCACACACACACACACACACACACACACACACACACACGGAGAGAAACAGAGAGAGAGAGACAGAGAGAGACAGAAACAGACAGAGATAGAGACAGAGAGAGACAGAGAGAGAGACAGAGAGAGAGACAGAGACAGAGAGACACAGAGAGACAGGGACAGGGACAGAGACAGGGACAGAGACAGAGACAGACCGAGAGAGAGAGACCGAGAGACCAAGAGAGAGACAAAGAGAGAGATAGAGACAGAGAGACAGGGACAGGGGCAGGGACAGAGACAGACCGAGAGAGAGAGACCGAGAGACCGAGAGAGAGACAAAGAGAGAGATAGAGACAGAGAGACAGGGACAGGGACAGGGACAGGGACAGGGACAGAGACAGACCGAGAGAGGGAGACCGAGAGACCAAGAGAGAGACCAAGAGAGAGACAAAGAGAGAGATAGAGACAGGGACAGGGACAGAGACAGACAGAGAGAGAGAGACAGAGAGAGAGACCGAGAGAGAGAGAGACAAAGAGAGGGACAGGGACAGGGACAGAGACAGAAACAGACCGAGAGAGAGAGACCGAGAGACCGAGAGAGACAGAAAGAGAGAGACAGAAAGAGAGAGACAGAGAGAGACACAGACATAGACACAGAGCGAAGCAGTGCATCCATCCTTCCAGCAGAAACAGAAAAAGTGGAGGAGAACAAGATAGAGATGGGTTAAGCCAGGGGTATCAAACACAAGGCCACCGGGCCAGATTTGGCCTGTGATGTGGTCAGATCTGGCCTGTGTGGCTGTCCTGAAAAATGTAAGGGCCAGCGTGGCTTTGGCCCAGTCTACCCAGTGTGAAGAGGAAACATGCCAGCAATTTGGGGAGTGGCATCAGGCTGGCCATGCCCACCCAGTCAGCCACGCCCATCCAGCCCCTCGAGGTCAACCACAGCCGTGATCCAGCCCTCAATGAGATTGAGTTTGACACCCCTGGGTTAAGCGAAAAAGTAACTGTGTTTTAAAAAGAAGGAACAAAACTGGATGGAGAGGAGACAAAGGGAAAAAAACAGGGGGGGAGATACAGGTAGTCCTCAACTTGACCACAATTGAGCCCACCATTTCTGTTGCTAAGTGAGACAGTTGTTAAGTGAATTTGCCCCCATTTTATGACCTTTCTTGCCACCGTTATTAAGTGAATCACGGCAGGTGTGAAGTTAGTAACACAGTTGTTAACTGAATCTGGTTTCCCCATGGACTTCACTCGTCAGAAGGTCACAAAAGGGGATCACACGAATCCCGGGACATTGTCATAAATGCGAGTCAGTTGCCAAGTGTCTGAATTTTGATCATGTGAACATGGGGATTATGCAGTGATCGTAAGTGTGAAAAATGGCCATAAATCCCTTTTATTCAGGGCCATAACTTCAAACGGTCACTAAATGAACTGTTGTAAGTCGAGGACTACCAGTGAAATGAAACCATGCTAATGTACATCAGAGCAGGGGCGGGTTCTAAAATTTTTTACTACCGGTTCTGTAGGCGTGGTTTATTTTGTGGGCGTGGCTTGATGGTCATGTGACAATTCTTTAGGATTTAGCAGAGGTACTGATCTACCAGGCTTTTAACTGCTTGCAGAGCTGTACCGGTCTACTCATTTGTTTTTGGAGGCACCAGTCTACCACCACACTGCCTTTTAACACTGATCAGCTGTAGGGCAGCCCTTTGAAGCCCTGCGGCAAGAGTTTAAACAGTTTTTTTCCTTCTAGCCGATCAGCTGGGTCTCGGGAGGCAGCAATAGATTGGGGGTGGGGCCAAATAAAAGGGAAGAATAACGCCGGGGGGGGCGCAGGGGGGGGGCAGAACCGGTTCAGTGACGTCATATCGTCACCGCTACTAGCTCGGTCGAACCGGGCTGAACCGGGAGGAACCCATCACTGCATCAGAGGGTTAAAATTCACCAGACAAGCTCCAGGTATGAACCATACCTCTTCTCACGTCTTGCTACCAGTTTTAAAGAAGCCTTGAGAGAAGAGCCATTATGCATTGGAACCCAACCTTCAGTTATATTTAGATATTTATCGTTCCTTGGTGGCTATAGTTCTCTTTGTCATTTTCTCTGTCGTTGATAGATGTCCTTTTGTGACGCTGTTTTGTTATTCTAATTTTCGTATTGAAAGAAGGGAACATAAGCCACCGAGAGTCCCTCTGGACCGGAGCCGCATGTGAGCTCTGTTAAATAACTTATATAAATCTCTTCAGCCTTTTCAACAACCTTTCCGTTCACGTTTTCAATGGCATCTTCTATTCTCAGCAAATGTCAGATGACATTCACAGGTTATCTGCAAAGAGAAGGGGTTGTTGTGGTCCTCCAAGCATCCTGCGGAGCTGGCAGCAGGGTCGGACAGTGAGGAGGCTGGGGAGGACCATGGGTCAGTCCTGGAGTCTGGGGAAGGCTCGGAGAAGGACTCTGCGTCGGAGGCAGAGAAAGGGCCATCTGGGAGGTACGTGCTGCCTCCAGAGCCTCCAGAGTCGGACCTCAGCGAGGCAGAGAAATAGGAGGAGCCTGTTCCCAGTGCGCGCATGCGCAGAGCTGCCAGAAGGCAAGAACAGTTAAAGCAAAAGGGACGACTCGGGAGTCGGGCTTGGAGATGATTGGCCCCTCCCATAAGACTTAAAAGAGGAGCAAAGGCATGTGGGCCTTTGCAGGAAGCAACGTTGTTAATTCTGTGCAGTTTAAAGTCTGAAGCTCTGTTTGATTCTGGATTCCCTGTGGCTTTGCCAATCTTTGGCAGCGTGTCAAGAGAGATAAAGGTGGGTGATTATCAGCCTTATCCCAAAGGACTCTTTACAAGTATTTGGGACTCATCTGTGAATGAACAGAATTCACAGCTGTTAAAATAAAACAGGTTTTTGGGACTACTCGTGCCTTTTACTGACTCAGGAAGCCTAGGTCAGAACAGGGGTGGCTTATGTTTTTATTGGGCAAATATGGTACATATGGAGGCAGGATGACTCGGCAGTTAAGATGCTGAGTTTGTAAGGTGGCAGCCTGGGCTCAAGACCTGAGTGTCACGTGATGGGGTGAGCTCCCTGTTAGGGTTCCAAGTAATACACCCATAGCAAGCAAAACTCCGAGGCAGGTAGATTCCTCAAAGAATAGTTTTATTGGGTGTATCATATTAGCGCAGTTCTGGTGAAAACCGACTCTAAAAGTTCCCACGGTTTTCACCTAATTAAAAGCAAAAGTTTTTCCCCATCCCCAAACAATCAGTCACATGGTCCAATCAAGATGCCGTCCGGTTGCCTGGTAACATCACTCCTCCTCTCTCTGACCAGGTGTCAGAATGTCCTTGGTTCCCAGGAGAAAGTATTTTGTTTTGGTATATAAATTTAATTAATAATAATAATAATAATAATTCACTTAACAACTGTGGCAAGAAAGATTGTAAAATGGGGCGAAATTCACTTAACAAATGTCTCACTTAGCAACAGAAATGTTGGGCTCAGCTGAAGTCATGACTACCTGTAGCCATGCTGGCCACATGACCACAGAAATGGGACAACATTGGCTCCCTCAGTTAAGAAAAGGAGGTGAGCACTGCCCCCTAGTGTCAGACACGACTGGACAGGGGAAATCTTTACCTTTACCTATCGTACATAACTGAGACAACCTGTTTATGAGGATAGATTTTATCATTTCACACGAAGATACAAATCCCCCACCCCCAAACTGTAAAAATGTAGCTTCCAAAATAATTTGGAACCGATTTGTTTCTTGTGTAAAAGGAACAGAGCATAATGAATCTCAGCAAGGTGTGAATTTGTTTAGACTAAAAAAATAAATAAGAGTCAGAAATTGAATCACGGTTCTTTTTCCCAGCCTCCTATTTCAAATGTGTTACGGGGGAGCAGGCAAGTGTGTACATTAGGTGGGACGTGTAGGGGAAAAAAAACATGGGGCTGGTTAGATCAAGTGTAATAAATTAAGCATAACCTCTTCCTAGTTATTTTCTCAGGGAGATGAGAAACAATGAGCCTCATCAGCTCAGGCCCAAAGAATTTTGACAAAACCATGAGCAGAAACTAGGGAACTAAGCTTGGGATAACATTTCCTAGAATTGGTGTCAGCAACCCGCAGCTCCTGCGGCTTGATGCGGCTCTTTGACCCTCTCCTGCAGCTCCCTGCCTACCCGGTTGCCCAACCTTCTATTCTATTCTATTCTATTCTATTCTATTCTATTCTATTCTATTCTATTCTATTCTATTCTATTCTATTCTATTCTATTC
>WNWU01000007.1:39033185-39117681 GCA_012654045.1 Ptyas mucosa | reverse complement strand
ATTCCATTCCATTCCATTCCATTCCATTCCATTCCATTCCATTCCATATTTTCTATTCTATTCTATTCTATTCTATTCTATTCTATTCTATTCTATTCTATTCTATTCTATTCTATTCCATTCCATTCCATTCCATTCCATTCCATATTACAATTCCCAGAAGTGACATAGCAACACAGAGAGAGGTTGAAAGTTGTTCAGCAGGGAGGGCTCCACAAGTCCCTCCATATGCTTTAAAAAGTACAAATAATCCTTAACTTACAATCATTTATTTAGAGACTTGTTCAAGCGCTGGAAAAAAGTAATTTATGGCTGTTTTTCCCACTTATGACCGTTGCAGCATCCCCATCCTTTGCAACTCACTCTTATTTATGACGGTTACAATGTCCTGGGGTCATGTGATCCCCTTTTGTGACCTTCTGACAAGCCAAGTCAATGGGGAAGCCAGATTCACTTAACAACCGTGTTACTCACTTAACAACTGCAGCGATTCACGTAACAGCTGTGGCAAGGAAAGTCATAAAATGGAGCAAAACTCACTTAACACCTGTCTCACTTAGCAACAGAAATTTGGGCTCAATTGTAGTCATAAGTCAAGGAATACCTGTATTGGAGCACAATTTCTCCTTTTTAAATAGAATAGAATAGAATAACAGAGTTGGAAGGGACCTTGGAGGTCTTCTAGTCCAACCCCCTTAAAACAGAATCATAAATTGATGGGATATAACAGACCAAAGGCATACAGGAAAGTATATGAATACAGGAATAACTATTATCTACAACAGTATTGTCCATAAATATATATTTTTTTAATTAAACTCCATTTGAGTACGGCTTCAGAGACATACACAAGCACAAAGACACACAATTATTTTCTTTACAAGTTGAGGCCATGTACCATTGGAATGTGATTAATACAGTTAGTTACAATGGCTTTGTTCTAAGCCAATCAACCCTAAAGTTACATTCATGAAGATGTTTTTTCTGAAATGAAAATGTCATTAAACATAACCAGAAAACAAAACATTTGGGACTTTGGTATTGCTGAAAAAATAAGAAGGTCAAGTATAAAATATCAAACACATAACCCAGGGGTGAAATCCATTTTTTTTTACTACCGGTTCTGTGGGCGTGGCTTGGTGGGCGTGGTGTGGCTTGGTGGGCGTGGCAGGGGAAGGATACTGCAAAATGTCCATCCCACCTCAATCCAGGGGAAGGATACTGCAAAATCTCCATTCCCATCCCACTCCAGAGGAAGGATACTGCAAAATCTCCATTCCCTCCCCACTCCAGGGGAAGGATACTGCAAAATCTCCATTCCCATCCCACTCCAGAGGAAGGATACTGCAAAAACTCCATTCCCATCCCACTCCAGGGGAAGGATACTGCAAAATCTCCATTCCCTCACCACTCCAGGGGAAGGATACTGCAAAATCTCCATTCCCTCCCCACTCCAGGGGAAAGATACTGCAAAATCTCCATTCCCACCCCACTCCAGGGGAAGGATACTGCAAAATCACCATTCCCTCACCACTCCAGGGGAAGGATACTGCAAAATCTCCATTCCCACCCCACTCCAGGGGAAGGATACTGCAAACTCTCCATTCCCACCCACTCCAGGGGAAGGATACTGAAAAATCCCTATTCCCACCCCACTCTAGGGCCAGCCAGAGGTGGTATTTGCCGGTTCTCCGAACTGCTCAAAATTTCCGCTACCGGTTCGCCAGAACCTGTCAGAACCTGCTGGATTTCACCCCTGATATAACCTTTTCCTGTATCTGATTATTTTGAATTTGATCCCTATGGGTGACCGTGCAAGAGAAAGAGCTGAAAATAGATATTATGTTTTAAAACTGAAGTTTTGAAAGGAAATTCACAAATAATCAGAAAAGAATTTTTTGGTGTTGTTCATTATCCTAATGGGAAACTGTGCAAAACAAATCTTTTCCGCAAGTAAATACTGCCACCTGGTGAATACTTAGTAAAATGTGCAAGGAAAAAGCCAGAACTGGAATAAATGAATGATAGCAATCCTAGAACACAAGGTATGAACTTTCAGGGAAATTATTGTATATATATATATATGTATGAAGATTATTTTATGTTTTGAAAATTCCTGGTTCAGACTCTCCTTTAATAGAAGAGAGGAGTTTTTTTTTCATTTTTTCAGCACTGCTGTAACTTTGCTCAGTAAATGAACGGTTGCAGGAACTGGGCGCGGTTAGTCGAGTGAAGAGAAGGACGAGGGGAGACATGATAGCAGTCTTCTAATATTTGAGGGGCTGCCACAGAGAGGACAGGAGTCAAGCTATTTTCCAAGGCACCCAAAGGCCAGACAAGGAATCATGGATGGAAACTGATCAAGGAGAGATTCAACCTGGAAATAAGGAGAAATTTTCTGACAGTGAGAGCAATCAACCCATGGAACAGAAGTTGCCTTCAGAAGTTGTGGGAACTTCATCACTGGAGGCTTTCAAGAAGAGACTGGACTGCCCTCTGTCAGAAATGGTGTAGGGTCTCCTGCTTGGGCGGGGGGTTGGGCTAGATGATCTACAAGGTCCCTTCCAACTCTGTTAATCGGTTATCTTTTGTTTTTTTATATAAACCAGCATTCCAGCCATGCCAGTCTGTATACCAAACCACTGCCATGATAATGAAGGAACATCTTCCAGATGGAGGACATCACATAAGCCATCAACCCTTCTCTTGTCCAGTGCTGAATCAAGATTAAAGCAACCCCAGCAGATAATTCAAGATGTCCTCAAGGCAACTCCAAGATCACCTTTGCAATAATCTGAATTCATATATATACATATATATACATATATGTATGTATGTATATATGTATGTGTGTATGTATGTGTGTATATATATATATATATATATATATATATATATATATATATATATATATATATATATATATATATGCATTCAGTTCTCTTTAGCCAGGTTCTACCTACGTAAGCCAAGATTTTATGCAGCCCTAGTTCAGTGAAATCTCATTCACTAGTTTTGGGGCTTTTTTTCTTCTAGCAGGCAGCAAGCATATATATGTAGTCCTCGACTTATGACCACCACTTAGCAACTGTTAGATGTTACAACAGACCTTCCAGACAACCCAGAATCAAAGTTTCGATAGTTGCCCCTCCCTAGTAAGGCAACAACAGCATTTCAGGAACCAAGTCATATTTATGGCCATTTGCAGCAAAACATGACTAGGTTTTACGATATTTTGCCTAAAACAGGCATTTACTGTATTTTTCACAGTATTTCACCCCCTAAAAGGGGGTGAAAGTTTAGGTACGTTTTATACACCAAATGTAGCCCCGCCCACCCACTGGCCCCCACCCTTTGGCCTCTGCCTCCCAGCAATTTACCTCCTTGCAGCAAGCAGCAAGAAGAAACAGCCCATTTCAGCTTCAGCACAGCCTAATTAGCACAAGTTGATTGTTGGTTGGATCGGCCTCCCGACGCTCAGCTGTTTCAGGCTGCAGGGATTGCCATTGCCTATCGCTGCGCGGGCCTCTGCTGCTTGCTGCAAGGAGGTAAATTGCTGGGAGCAGATTTCTTTTTTTTGTGCTAAACAAGCTATACTAAAAACGAAAATGAAAGTAAAGCAGGCTATTTGCTGCTTGCTGCAACGAGGCAAAATTGCTGGGAGGCAGAGGCAGATTTCTTTTTCTTCTTTTCCTCACCAAAAAAGGTAGGTGCGTCTTATAGTCCGGTGCATTTTATACTCTGAAAAATACGGTAACTATGCCTGAGGAGGCCTTCTACTACCAGTACTGGTAGAACTGGTGTTTCCAGTTTTCAGTAAAACTGTGCCCATAGTAAACCAGTGATTTGCCTAATGACCACCACAAAAAGGTCATAAAATTGGGTTGGTTGAATGCAGAGGTGAGCAACTGTGCCCTCTTTACGACCTCTGGACTTCTAGAATTCCTGAGCTCAGGAATTCTGGGAATTGAAGTCCAGAGATCTGTAGAGATTCTCAGCCATCCAGGTCATAGCTGTCCCAAAAGTGCTTTTTCAGGAGGCAACTGGACTTTCTTTGTTTTTTCCTTCGAAGACATTTCACTTCTCATCCAAGAAGCTCCTTCAGCTCTGACTGAATCATTCCCCACCGTCCTGTCAGAGCTCATCCGCTTCTTGGATGAGAAGTGAAACGTCTTCAAAGAAGAAACAAGTTGCCTCCTGAAAAAAGCATCTTTGGGATAAGTCCAGAGGTCCTAAAGGGGCTATAGTTGCCCACCTCTCGTCAAGTGGGTGAGCCAAGATATGATAGTCACAAATTACGATCACGATGGGCAGTCAGTCGTACCTCAAGGACTACCCATATCCGCCCTAAAGATTCCCGAGTCAAGGTCAGAACCAAACAACTCTGTGGACATATCAATGTGGTTGTCCTGGCAACCATTTGGAATGGTTTTACCACGGAAGAAGCATCTACTAGCAAAAACTGCACAGAATTCCCTAGGGTAAAAGAAAGAATCCACAGGAAACCAATAATTATTCAACCTCCCGGGCAAATCAAACAGGCCTTCAATTTATGGCGCTGAATTATATAAACAGGTCAAGGTGCTACTTAAGCAAGCTGTTCGTTCTTCAGAGGCCTATTCCATTCTGATCTTCCAGAAAGCGGTGGTGGGATGGGCACCTTCATCTGTGGCATCCAAAGCCTCCCCACCATGGAATCTTTTTGCCATAAATCGAAGGCCTATTTGATTTGCCCTGGGAGGTTTAATCGTTATTTATCATTGGTGGCTTTGGCATTTTACTTATTTATATATTTTATAGGATGTAAATGTTCACATATATAGGATGTCAAACCTCCCCCACCCCCACCCAGAGGTGGGTTTCAGCAGATTCTGACCAGTTCTGGAGAACCAGTAACGGAAATTTTGAGTAGTTCGGAGAACCGGTAGTAAAAATTTTGACTGGCCCCGCCCCCATCTATTCTCTGCCACCCAGCTGATCGGAAAGAAATGGGGATTTTGCAGTAACCTTCCCCTGGATTGGGGAGAGAATGGAGATTTTACAGTATCCTTCCCCTGCCACGCCCACTAAGCCACGCCCACCAAACCATGCCACGCCCACCAAGTCACAGAACCGGTAGTAAAAAAAAATTGAAACCCACCACTGCCCCCATCCACTTGATGGTATACATAATGGTGTAAACTGGTTAAATATTACTTTGAAGGCCAGGTAGTGGTAAAACTGTTTTGAAATGGTACTGATGAGAAGGACGTTCTATGGCAGTTAAAATCAGTTGGGAATATTTAAGAAGGAAGAAAAAAAAGAGAGCAATAGAACCAAAATTTATCAGTTCTTCATTGTTTCATGTGTTGTTAATGCCAAGCCGGTTGTCAGAATAATTGGTTATTCATGATAGCATCTCTTTATTGTTCAACTTCAGGTATTTACAATAATTGTCTTTGCTTCCTCCATTTATCTGAAGAAGGTACCACCACCGAAATATTTTCTACTGCTTCTAACTTCCACGGATTTGCATCCCTACTTTTTTTTTCCTCTTCTTTTCTTCCATTGCTAATATTTCTTAGTTGGGCTGTGCTGTTTCTTTATCTTTCTTGATCCTCCTGAATATTTGTACATTTCTTGATCTTGTCAGAGGACAAAATGTTACCCAGCAGAGAATCCCACCTCTCAGTGAAACATAGAGTGCAATCATAGCTTTATAAAATAATAATCACATGATTTTATTTTATTTATTTATTGGTTCGATTGATATGCCGTCCTTATCCGGAGACTCAGGGCGGCTTAGAATGCGTTAAGTAATAGCCTTCATACTTTTGTATATACCTGCTTAGTAGGGCTTTCGCCCCCCCCCCCTTAGCGGTGTTCTTTTTTATACAAAGTCAGCTTATTGCTCCCACAATCCAGGTCCTCATTTTACTTACCTCGAAAGGATGGAAGGCTGAGTCAACCTTGAACCTGGTGAGAATTGAACTTGCAGTAATTGCAGGCAGCTGGTGCTACTTAACAGCACTTTAGTCTGCTGCGCCACCAAGGCACTGAATAACATCAGTATCATGTTATTCTACTAATAAGTTATTGCCTTTATGGAGTTGATGTGATATATATGCTATAAGCTGCTGAGAGCTGAAGTTCATGGCAGAATGAACGAAAAAACATCTCCCAAATATTGACTCCCTTTGGAACTTGGAAGCAACTCAGTAAACTCAACTCAATTAAGCAACTCAATTAAGACTTTAAGACTGTACTGGGATATATAAATACTATTGAATATTTGGCAGGGGGGGTTAAATTCATAAAGGTAAAGGTTCCCCTCGCATATATGTGCTAGTTGTTCCTGACTCTAGGGAGTAGTGCTCATCTCCGTTTCAAAGCTGAAGAGCCAGCCCTGTCCGAAAACATCTCCATGGTCATGTGCCTGGTATGACTCAATGCCAAAGGCGCACAGAACGCTGTTACCTTCACACTGAGACACTGAGCTTGTCAATCGAAAGGTTGGCAGTTCAGCGGTTCGAATCTGTAGCGCATAACGGGGTGAGCTCTTGTTACTTGTTCCAGCTTCTGCCAGGGACAAGTAACAGGAGCTGGTCAGAATTGAACTCCTGGTAATGGGCAGAGTTAGCCTGCAATACTGCATTCTAACCACTGCGCCACCACGGCTCATTGCTACAGCCACGATGAAACCTAGAATCTCTGGAGTAGGCTATATATAAATTTTGGTGTAAATTTAAAAAAAAGATAGAAACATGAACTATCTTGACTACGTTCTTACATTAGCAGATTTATAATGCAAATTTTATCAGTTAGAAAGCAGTTGTGTTTCAAAAGACTTTTAAGCATTTTCTTGGCAATATTGACCAATGGCTACTTATATTTTATTTCATTTATGATCTTAATATAATTTAAGATTTATGCAAATATGGCTGTTTTTAAACCAAATTATTTCTCCCAGGTTCAGTAGGATTACACTGTAGATATATATTTTAACTTTCAGTTATGCTGATTGAAATTCTTACTAAACTTTTTTTTCCAGGTTTTTTTTTTCCAGATTTGGAAGACAATTGAAGTAACTCCCTGAGATATCAAGAGCTTTTTCAGTTTTTTTTTGTGTTTAGTGCTGATTAGCAAGACGTATTAGAAAAATAAGAGGGTAGGTTTCTTTCTAAAGTACTTTGTTTCAAATGGATCTTAAGTAAGGCAACCGGATCTCATTTGCAAAAAACCAAATGAGTTCGTTATATCTTTATGCTGTCATTGAATGGTAAAAAGCAGTGGTGAAATCTGAACCGGTTTACTACGGGTTCACTGCAAACATGCACTGCGAGCGTGCATGCACAGTACACACCGTGCACCAAATGTGAAGTGCGCACGCAGTGCACACCAAAAGGAGGCATGGGGTAAGTAGAACAGCGCGCGGGGGGGGGGGGATTAGCTGTGGTGCGCGATCGTCAGAGCCTTTTTTTTACTTTTAAAAACATTTTTTTACAACCCAATAGGTTGTAAAAAATGCTTTTAAAAGTTAAAAAAGGCTTGACGATCGCGCACCACAGCTGTGATCGTCGGAGCCATTCTTTTATCTTTTAAAAACATTTTTTACAACCTAGTCGCCGAATAGGTTGTTTAAAAAAATGCTTTTAAAAAGTTTTTTAAAAAGGCTCTGATGATTGCGCAGCACAGCCCTGATCGTCGGAGCCCTTTTTTTTTTTTTACTTTTTTAAAGCATTTTTTACTACCAGTTCTCCTAAATGCCAAAAAAGTTTTTTTAAAAAAAAGTTCCGATGATCAGCTGAGTGATGCGCGATCTTCGGAACTTTTTTAAAAAAACTTTTTAAAGCATTTTTAACTACCAGTTCCAGAGAACCGGTAGTAAAAAAATGCTAAAAAAGTAAAAAAAAAAAAAGTTCCGTCGATCGCGTGTCGCTCAGCTGATTGTCGGAACTTTTTTTTTTTTTACATTTTTTACTACCGGTTCGGCGAACCAGTAGCCTTTTTTATGACCGGTTTGGGAGAACCGGACCGAACCGGTAGCATTTCACCCCTGGTAAAAGGGATTATTGCACCCCAAACTAGTAATCTAATTTAGGAACAATTAATTTGAGAACACAATATATTTTAACTGAATAGAAAATAATTTAGTAGATGATCTGTCTACAGCAGTGTTTCTCAAACTTGGCAAATTTAAGACATGTGGACTTCAACTGAATTTCCCAGTCAAATTTAGTCATTGGCTGGGGAATTCTGGGAGTTGAAGTCCACCCATCTTAAAGTTGCCAAGGTCATGAAACACTAGTCTAGATTAAGGGGTCAAAAAGCAACCCAGAGAGATTTTCATTATTACAGATGAAAAAAGATTACCGGGACTTGAGTTAATCTGAGCCTTTGCTTTTGGGGGGAAAAGGGATAATTCTAGTGGCATGATGTCCATATGCTATAAACAAATAGATTTGTCATTTTAGAGCATTGACTTTTACTTAGTGATTCTATTTAAACATGTTTTTTACTACTGGTTTATACCGCCGGAGAGAGGCCTATGGAATTTTGTCAATTGCACTGAGTATTTTCTAGAAAGATGATATTTTAAGTTTAGGGAGATAATAAATACCATATTTTTCAGAGCATAAGACGCACCTTAGTTTTGGGGGAGGGAAATAAGAAAAAAAATTCTGGCTCTGCTTACCAGCATCCATCAGTATTCATCAGGCTAGTGTCCTGTCAGTGTGTGAGAGTTGAGGGCTGTTTGGAAACTGAAACAGTATTTGCTGTGTGTGCAATTACTGTTTCAGCAAGGAGACAGCAAGAAGACAGAGCTCAGTGGCTTAGCTCTGCAACTCTGAGTCTGTGCTGAGCTCTAAACTAGTTTGCTGCTCAAAACTGAAACTCCTCTCCTCTGCTTGTGTTTTGCTTGCATTTACTACCACGTTGGAAAACTTGCTTTTGGTGGTGTATATTTACTTCATGTGTTATATTATATATAAAGAGAAGTTATTGAATCCTGCTGAATCAGTTACTTGTAGGTGCTTTCTGGATGTGATTGCCGCTGCAAACTCTGAGTCCTTGCAGCAAATAGCAAACAGCCAGATCAGCTTCAGCACATTATTGCAGCTTGATTCAGCTGATTGACGGGTGGATCGGCCTCCTGGAATACCCCCAATCAGCTGTTCCAGGCTGCAGGGATTGCCACAGACCATCGCAACCTCCATACCTCGCATTTTTTGCTACATTTGGTGTAAAAGATGCACCCAAATTTTCACCCTTTTCTTGGGGGGGGGGTCTTATACTCTGAAAAATACAGTACGTAGAATGTCGATAAATATATATTTAATAAATTCCTGTTTCAAGTTTTAATAACCAGATTCTCCGTTGTTTTTGGTTGTTGGGTTTGCAATTGTAGCTTTTAGCTATGGGGTGTTTGTTGCGACTGAAAACTAGAATAAGACTACGAATGAAGGCAAATACCGGTATGTATCCCAGGATAATGTTGCAAGATCCAATCTGGATTGGTCACCGAGATAAAGATTTACTCTTCTTAGCTTTCAGACTTGTGCTGGAGCCTTCTCTCTACTGGAATTATGTGTCTTGGGCTATTCTATGAGTTGTGTTTAAGTGGTGCCTTCCTACTGCTTGATTGGTGTGTTGATGGCCGGCGATGGGCTGTTGTTTCCTTAAGCTGCTAATAATAATACCGGTTTTGCAGAGAAGCAATTCACCATTTAAATATTCAAATAATATACATATGAGTCCACAGCATACTTTTCATGAAACAGTAAGAGGGGCATCTTAACTTAGCATCTTAAGACAGGTTGGCATTACCTCTATCAAGTCTAATAAACTGTTATCCTGGGCAGATGGCTAAACCCAACGACATCGCAATTTCTACACTTCAAGTCCAAGTTGATGATGTGAAAAGCGTTATGACTCAGAACATTGAAAAGGTCCTAGAAAGAGAAGAACGGCTGAGTGAACTTGCTGACCGAAGTGATGATCTTGAAACAGCGGTAATTGTTTACTCTAGATGCACACATGAGCCCAAGGACCCCTTTGCCCTTGAAAGCAGGCAGAATTTGGAAAAACCATGGAAAAAAACGATAAATCTACTTTCTAACAGAACTAGCTAGCAGATCCCTTAGAGTAGGGGGTTATCCGGCCCACAGGTTGCTTAGATCTGGCCCCTAGAGCTGCCCTGGAAACAGCAAAAATGTTTTTCAACATTTTAATCACTCTTTTAAATAAACAAAACAAACGAACTTATTGAACAAAAACGTATGCTGCATTTTTAAGGCAGCTTCGTTTTATTGAATGAATCCCATTTTTAATCATCCCCCCCCCCAATCTGATTTCAGGCTCATGGCTTCCAAAAAACTTCGATCAAAATTTCAAAGAAGATGTGGTGGAAAAATGCTAAAATGATCATAATTATAGCAATCATCATCATCATCGTCGTCGTTTTCATAGTTCTTATAGCCACAGGGGTTATTCCAATGTAGGGAACGTTTAAACCTACCTAATGTACAAAAGTATTGTATGTGGAGCACAAATATTTATGTTGAAACCCTATTTTTATACATAAACTGCTTGCTTTCACCCATTAATAAAGTAGCTCATGCTCCTTCTATTCGGAAGAGTACTTTCTTGCAAAGTGACAGGCTATTAGATCGAATTAGAATCCTTACACAAAACAAATTTCTTATTCTCTTCAATTTGAGAAGTAACTTTCCCAATCGGAATTGGAAAGAGGCATCCAAACAGAATTAGCCTTTTGAGTTCTTACAGCCCTCCTGTAAGGTTTCCTTTAGTTTCCACCTATATGGATTAAATCAAGTATAAATTGAACTCTTGGTATTTCCCTCAAGAATACTCTTAATTGTTATTGTTACCATTAAGTCACAATCAGCTTTTCTGGAATCTGGAAACGAAAGTGAGCTTTTCAAGGATGTTGAGGCCTTGAGGGGAATTTATATATAAGATTAAGTACCTCCCTTTCTAATAGGAAGTCTTTTGCTCCAGTGGCACTCCCATGCTTCTAAATGTTTGAATTTCCAAAGACAATGCGTACACAACAGTGATGTCATGCAGAATATGGCAGCCTCTGTATTCTAGATAGTGCAAACCAGAAATGAAATCCTATGAAACGCGGGTGTCAAACTGCGTCACGTTGCCGTCATGTGACGTTTCCCGATGTTTTACCCATTTGCGGAGCTGGGTTAAGCGTGGCCTGCACGCGACACATCCGGCCTGCGGGCCACCAGTTTGACACCCCTGCTATGCAGGTAGTCCTCGATTTACAACAGTTCACGTAGTGACCGTTCAGTCAGAACGGCACTGAAAAGAAGTGACTTATGAACATTTTTCACACTTGTGACCATTGCAGCATCTCCATGGTGGTATGATTTACATTCGGATGCTTGACAACTGACTCACATTTATGGCGGTTGCAGTGCCACTGGGGCCACAAGATCTCCTTTTGCGACCTTCTGACAAAGCAAAGTCAACGGGGAAGCCAGATTCCCTTAACAACCATGCTACTAATTTAAGAACTGCAAGTGATTCCCTGAACAAATGTGGAGAGAAAAGGTGTAAAATGGAATAAACTCACTTCACAAATTTGTCACTTCACAACGTAAATTTTGGGCTCAATTGTGGTCGTACGTTGAGGACTACCTGTACGATCTTTCCCACTTTCTACCAAGAGAATTCAAATTTTAAAAATTAGAAATGACTGAAAGGTTGTAGATGTGCCACCTGGTGCCTATACTGTGAAGTTTTAACCACTGGGTTTCCCCAAAAATAAGACCTGGTCTTGTTTTCCCTTTTGCAAAGGAGATACAACGCACGCTCAGAATTAGCGGTATTTGGGTTGCCCCCAAGGGGCCAGCAGGCTGCATCTGCAGCCGCCCCCCCCCCCCCCCCCCCCCCCCCCCCCAGCCAACCTCGTGCTGGCCATGCCCATCCCCGGACTTATTTTCGAGATAGGGCTTCTATCAGGCCCACCAAAAAAAATAATCAGGCTCGGGCTTGTTTTCGTGGGTTCTTATTTTTGGGGAAACATGGTATTTATCATTGCTTGAATAAAAGGGGGTGTGGTGGCTCTATGGTTAGAACAGAGGCTTGATGATCGGCAAACCCAAGTTTGAAACCCGGGTACTGCATGGCAGGGTGAGCTCCTGCCATTTGCTCCATGTCCTGCCCACCTAGAAGTTCGAAAGCATTTAAGTAGATAAATTGGGGAAGCTCGAGCGGGATCAAGAGACAGACCCCCACTGGATGTCGCCCAGGCACCAGTGACATCATTAGCTAATACCACTCGACCCCGAAGTGCCTTGGTGGTTGCTTCTGGATCCTGGCAGCTACTGAACATCTATTGTTTTCGACGCAGTGGACTCCTGGCTTTCTGTAAATTGTCATACGCTAAATAAATAAATGATAACTAGTTGGATACAACCTTTCATGAATGACCAACAAAAAAAAAATAAAATCCAGCCAAATTTCCAATAGCCCTCTTCGTTCCCGAGGGGAGGAAAAAATCCAATGCACGTTTATACAAAAAGATTTATTAAAAAACCAGTAAGACACTACTACATCATGACACTGTCACACTGGGCTTTAAAACACAAGACCTGCTCTACAATACTGGGAACAAAATGGGAACGGGGCGTAAGTCAAATTGATTCCTTAAGCATAGCAATTAAAAAATATAAGACGGTGAAACAATTCTGTTGCCATGAGAGTGCAATCAAACGTCAGAGGGACCCACATCTTACTTTCAATTCAGTGACTTGATACAATATTATTATTATTTTTTAGTTTGACTGCGGTTAGCAGGCGGCACAAGCCGCCTCAAAATGAATCTTCCAGTGGAGAATACTGCTTGTCCACCTAGAGAGAAAGAAAAACAAGTCAGTTTGGGAAGACCAACAAGGTAGCCAAAGTTTACAGAAAACTGCTTAGATAGCCCTACTTCCCACTATGTAAATATAGTATCCACATTAATCAAATATGCTTTTAATATTAAAGCTGAACAGGAGAGTCCATGAGCTGGAAATCCACATGTGCACCACGGTTTGAAAAAGCATCTTTCCACATCTGAAATTGCTCAAGAGATATTTATTTATTTATTTACTTCACAAAATGCCATAAAGCATCTCCGCCAACCTTTAATTCTCAACCACCACTAAGTTGTAGATGGGTGGTAAGTGACTATTTTGGCCCAAGACCTCTATTAAAGACTTATGCTGGGCAGCTAAACGGCACTATTTGTCCATTTAAGAAGAATGCAATGAAGAAAAAGAGTTAATAGTCTACTATATACGTTGTAAATAGGGACGTGTGAATCTATAAATATATATATATATATATGTATATATTGAAAAGTTAGAGAAGTTGTCACAACAGGACTTCAGCTCAAGAACATCTTGCAATTACTGCTACAACAGTGTCTATAAAAATGGGAAAAGCAAGCATTAAAATAGATTAATAAAATATAAAATTAATACTGGAAAATCCAGAGACAAGCTGTATCCTTAGAAGAACAAACAGTTAAAATTATTCAGTAAGCTGACGTATTTAACCATTACTGGGCCTGTAAAAAATGCATTAAAATTATATTACGAGGAGTTTTGTTTTACAAGCAAAGAAATAAGTGAAGGCAAAGCTTGAAGTATCCATTTTATTATAAGGCTGATACAGGATGTTGGAAGAGACCATACCAAACGGCAGCATTCGAGAGCGTGAGCATCTCGTACCCTGTCCGCATTGAGCGGGCCTGTGAGAATCGGGAAGTCAGCGCGACACAGGGCCTGCAAGGAAGTTCCCGCTGGCGGGTACAAACAAGGTATAATATCAGAGTTAGTAGGCAATACTAGTTCGCGGCAATTCCTTAATTTGTACCCATTAGCAGTACTTTACCTGTTAACTTTACTGACTTGTTAATTTTACAGGGCAAAAGGTAAAAGCTTAAGAGGACCTGGGTTACTTATCTTCAAAGTCACTATGTTACATTACGGTAAGCACTTCTGGGTGCTGTAAAATTTTAAAACATTATTATATAGTATCTTACACAAAGTTTTTGAGAAAACTACTATTAATTAACGAAGTTAGACTTAGAATGCGGCTTTACAAATGCGGAACATACCTGTCTGCAATAGGCTGCAAATGGAATAATTTAGTAGGGTTTGTAGCTGTTTTGATGGCCTCCTCGCCGAGATACCTTCCCGTAACCACTCTGCTGATCTGAACAAAAAGTTCAGGTGTAAGGCTCAAAAAGACTAAAGAAGCTATTGCAAAACATCCCTTTCCTCTGTAAAATCCAGATTCAGCCACAGTTTTGTCCCATACGGTATCAACCTTGCGAACTCTTAAGCTTCCTCTTTCCGCTATGTGTTTAGATGGACAGTGATTAATATTTATATGTATTCACACGTTACAGTAGGTATATACATATGTATGTATATAGCATATCTATGTGTGTGTTATATCAGTGCACACTTTTGAGAGCAGGCAACAGAATTTCATTTTTAATGTGTGCCAGAGTGCCCACAGGAAAAAAAATGACAATAAAGGTTATCTTACAAAAAATCAGGAAAACCAGCAAAATCTCTTCATATTATATTAAAATCACAAATGTGAATAGGACTAGGACTAGACTAGGAATAAACAGAGTTGGAAGGGACCTTGGAGGTCTTCTAGTCCAACTCCCTGCTTAGGCAGGAAACCCTACACCCGTGATGGCGAACCTATGGCACGGGTGCCATAGGTGGCACGCGGAGCCATATTGGTGGGCATGCGAGTGTTGCCCTACCTCAGCTCCAGCGCGCATGCCCGCACTGGCCAACTGATTTTCACACCTCTGGTCCCACCGGAAGTCAGGAAACTGGCTGTTTCTGGCCTCCGGAAGGCCTCCAGGAGGATGGGGGAGGCTGTTTTTGCCCTCCCCGGGCTCCTAGAAAGCCTCTGGAGCCTCGGGAGGGGGAAAAACGGGCCTACCGGGCTCACCGTGCCATCGCGTGCCAAAAGCAGGGGGAAGTGTGTGGGGGTCACATGTGCATGCGCAGGAGGGCGGGACGCATTGAATTGTGGATGTGGGCACCCGTACCCGCGACCTCCCACGCTCCCCTCGCTTTTGGCACGCGACAGCAAAAAGGTTAGCCATCACTGCCCTACACCATTTCAGACAATTTATTCAACATCTTCTTAAAAACTTCCAGTGTTGGAGCATTCACAACTTCTGGAGGCAAGTTGTTCCAGTGATTCGTTGTTCTAACTGTCAGGAAATTTCTCCTTAGTTCTAGGTTGCTTCTCTCCTTGATTAGTTTCCATCCATTGTTTCCTGTCCTGCCCTCAGGTGCTTTGGAAAAAAGCTTGACTCCCTCTTCTTTGTGGCAGCCCCTTAAATATTGGAAGACTGCTATCATGTCACCCCCAGTCCTTCTTTTCATTAAACTAGACATACCCAATTCCAGCAACTGTTCTTTCTTTGTTTTAGCCTCCAGTCCCCTAATCATCTTTGTCGCTCTTCTCTATAAAACAGGTATAAATCTAATTTATTAAATAATTATCTGCCTAAATAAAAACCAGAGTATCACATTTTTTAAAAAAATATATAATCTAGGAATACTTCTTCCAGAAGCAGATAGTAATAATCAGAGAAGGCCGAGTCTTAGTTATTTCATCATATAGAAGGGAATATGCTAAAGCATTAATGATATTCTTGATTAGCACCATACGGTAGGGAGATCATCATCTGTTAGAAACTCCACAACTTGCAAAGGGGTATCTTTGAAAATGCCTGTTATGTTCTCTGAAAGGGACACTGCCTACTGCTCTAGCTTCAGGTTATACTGGTTTATGAGCTGGTATACCAACTTCTTGCCCAAGCTGGCATGTTTTGCCAATCCTTTCAGTGTTCCTCAGCTATTTTTGTGCAAGATGCTGCAAAGAGCAGTACATAAAAAAGAGAAAGAATTAAAAGCACTGGAGGCTCTGGTGTCGATATAACTTAATCATGGCTCTGCAGCAGCAAGAAGGCTCAAAGTTCTTCAGAACTGGAACTGTAGGATTACACTAGAAGCTGTCAGTTTTCATTTTCTCAGATTTTTTTCTAAAATATTTTTCTAATATTTTCTGCTCGGGTTTTCAACTGCTCATAGAAAAGAATGTTCCATCTTTTGAAAAGCCTCTCTCCATGATGGCGAACCTATACCACGCGTGCTGAGGGCACATGAGCCGTCGCCCCAGCTCAGCTCCACTGTGCATGCGCACGTGCCTCCCGCTGGTCAGCTGATTTTCAGGTCTCTGCCGCGCATGCGGGGGGCACATGGAGACGTGCACGCATACACCTGGGGCGGGGGAAGTTGTGCGCTCATGCACGGGTGGGCGGGGCACGCACGCCGGGGGGGTCGCACACACATTGCATTATGGGTTATAAGTGCAGGGAGGCCTACTAGGCCCAAAACGGGGCGCGGAGGGTGCGATGCCCCCCCGCCCCCCCTCCCCCCATGCGGCCCATTTTTGCTCCCAGGAGGCTGCAAGGAGGCCTACTAGGCCCAAAATGGGGCAGAGGGAGTGTGGGGGGGGGGGTCACGCGCGCATGCGCAAAGGGGCGGCTCACGCACATTGCATTATGGGTGTGGGCTCTTTCGGCACGCGACAAAAGGTTAGTCATCACTGGCCTATCACAAGCACAATAGTTTTGTTGTTATTTTAAATAACACCGAAACTCCATAATATTTTGTATAGGTAGTCCCCGACGTACGAGTTTGTTTAGTGAGTGTTCAAAGTTACAACGGCGCTGAAAGAAGTGACTTATGACCATTTTTCATACAACCCTTGTAGCATCCCCATGGTCAGGTGATCAAAATTTAGATGCTTGGCAGCTGACTCATACTTATGACGGTTAGTGTCCCAGGGTCAGGGACCTTTTGTGACTTACTAACAGGCAAAGCCAATGGGGAAGCCAGATTCACTTGTGTTACCAACTTAATAACTGCAGCGATTCAATACTTGACAACCTTGGCAACTGTGGCAAGGAAGGCCCTAAAATGGGCAAAATTCACTTAACAAATGTCCCGCTTAGCCACAGAAATTATGGGCTCAATTGTGGTTGTAAGTCAAGGGCTACCTTTATATGGAATAGCTCCTTTCCGATGACCTGGGTCCAGAATGAAAGATGTGTGTTCCAGGTAGGGAAGTTTTGGGGAAGAGGGGAGAGGAAGCCCAGACAGCAGTGATGGCAGCTTGAAATGGCTAAACAGAGGTACAGAAAGGAAGGCTCTGAGGAAATCGGTGGCTAGGCAATGCACAAGGGATGTGGAGACGCTGCTCATCCATATCAGCCAACATGACCTTTCCAGATTTTGTTTCATGCAAATTCCAGAACTATGTTTTGATTGTCCAGAACCATAGTTGACCCAGAATGCTTCGGTACGACTTTTGGAACTCGTTGTTTTAGGGTTGAAATAAAACTGTTTACCCAACAATACATCAAGATAAATTTTGCCGTATACGTACTGCTATAATCTCCGTATCCATAATAGTTATTGTAGCCAGTGTAGTCATAGCCTCCGTAGCCTCCATAACCTTGACTGTTGTATCCATAGTTGCCGTACCCCTGATTCCAATAATTATTGTATCCTGTGTTCCAGCTTTGACTGGGGCCTACAACAAAATTGCAGCCAGAGAATTAAAACGAAGTTTTAAAACGAAGTTTTAATTTGATATTGCATTCAAGAAAACTGGCCCTTCGAACAAGTAGCTTGTTTCCAAAAAGATACAAATATAAATGTGTATATTGCACAAATTTTATGCTAATGAGTGATGATTAAGCCATGCACCCTGCAGTTCAGGTGCTAAATAACATGGCAAAATATACCCAAAGTTTGCTGATTAGTTGCCATCCATCTCTTTTTTTAAAAAAGAGAAAAGGTATTAAAAAGAGAAAACGGAAACACCTCAGCAATCTTCCTCTTGCTACCTATTTTCCATTTTATTATGGAGGGAAGGGGGAGGGTTAGCAAGGCACAGACAAGCAGGCCAGAAATGAGGAGCTAACCAACTTCGAGCCCAACTCTTTCCTGTCTGGATTCAGGGGAGAAATTGAGGAAAAGGAGGACGCCAAATTATTGTCTGTGATGCTGGCTAAGGCATTTCTCACTGACCTAATTTTACGCAGGCATGGATTCTGACGTCACAGTTAACTATTAAAATGCTGCACAAAAACAGTCTGTGTGTTTCATTTCAGGCAAGCCAATGAGGGGTTTTTACGATGGCGCAGCAACAGCAGCTGGATCACATTGTGCCACACGTGTGAATGTGTTACATAACGTTCCCAACTGTTCAAAATTATCTCCTCTAGCAGTTCCTTTTCAAATTTGAAAATAACAGCAGACAAATTAATCTCTTCATCTAAACACAAAGCCAGTGGCTGAATTTTTAACTTTGATGAATATTGACAAGAATCGTGAAACTCAAAGTGTCTCAGATATGTGGGAAAGACCGGCATATTTTTTTTTAAAATGCAGAAACCTACCTCCACCACGGCCACGGGTTCTTCCAGAAAATCCACCTCGAGTTCCCCACTGCTGTTGCTGCTGATATTGCTCTTTTGACATTGCTACTTTTATTTCGCACTGAAATATCAAAAAAAAAGGTCAACCGATTATTTTGATATTTTTGTGAAGCGTTAATTATCTACTCCACATTATCATCTTTACCTATGACATTAATGCTTCTATATTCCCTGGGAAAGGCAAAGCAATATATTCCTCGTATGATTTGCCAGTGTAATTGTTTAAAAACTTTACGTCACAAAAAATGCAAATTTAATTTTTAAAAAAAGGGTTAGCATCACATCACAGGTTCTCTCAAATACCTCGGTAAGAATTATGCATGTTTCAACAGTACCTACTTAATGAGGCAATATTTCTCAGGTTTAATATTTTTGTAACTGGCAAAACCTTATTAAATGTTTGCTTTTGAAATTAAATTTCACCAAGTAATATAAGCTCCAAATACTGTTACTAGGGAAGAATTGTAAAAGCAAGAAAACACCATTAGTAAAATATTGATAACCCATTACTATACACTTCAGAAGAATCTTTTTGAAATTACTATCACCGTTAATAAACTATATCAAATCAAAAGTGGTTAGAAAACAGTGACTCTTATTGAAACAAAAAAAATTAGACTACATAACACAGAGACATATACACAAAATAATGTAACCTATGGCGTAAGGGAGAAAAAAAACATTGCAGCACATAGCACCCCTTATTAATTTTTCTCATTCTGCAAAAAGCATGCAATCTTTTTCAAAACTACCAACTCATTGGTGTATAGATTGAATGAAGATCAAAGGACTGTGTGTGATTAATCACAGATAATGATTCCAAGTAGTTGTTCACCAAACAGAGGATTTTTGAGAAGCATGCAAAAAATGCATCACACTTGTTACAAGTGTCGCTTCATCCAAGGAATCCACACCAGCCTCTCCATTTGTGTTCTCTCCTGTCTATACTTCAATCTTCAAAGCACTGACCTGAACAAAACCAGGATTCGCTTTCTAAAAAGAAGGCGTTTTGGAATCATAGCTTGAAACATACTTTACTAAGACCAACGTTATGATATTTTTTCTCCATGATTTTCTTCACTGGTTCTTCATCTTTGAAAGTAATGAAGCAAAATCCTCTGCGCTTATTGGTTTTGTTGTCCATAGGAAGTTCTATTGATTCCACCTGATCAATATATCAAACGAGATTAATAAAAATCAGTTATTCTGTAGTCCGATTGTTATAAAGCTTAACAGTCATTTATTTATTAATGTTAAGCAACCATTATACTAAATAATCTGAAGAATCTTCCTATTAGTCCATTTACTGAATTAGAATATGTTTATAGTGGTGATCGCACATGAACTTTTGTTTATTTACGAGAGTATACATAAAATTGGTAATTACTAAAACCCATATAAAATCCAGCTCAACCTCTTTATAAATCATTACATCTATCTATACACTTGCTAAGAAAAGGTAGCTCTATATATTTATAATTATTTCACTTTTACAGAAAAGATGCCTGAAATTTGACTCATCTCTGCAAAATTTACTACCGGTACTTACACTTAATTTGAAATGCTCTGTTCATATAATAAAATTTCTTCTACAATAAAATGAGTGCAATTTCCCCTCTCCATTTAACTCAGTGCTAAAACATCTGATGATTTTTAGTGAAGTTGGCATTACCTCACAATTCCAGAAATGATCACCAATACAATTATGACATTCTAATCAGTGACAGATCAATGTTTAAATTGACTTCTGGGTGAAAAAAAATAAGGCATCCCAAGAAGCACTTGGTTTATAATAATTTAAGATTATAAGCTCTATGCACTTGTGCCCTCTAATTGAAGACAAGATTAACACTTGGTATTTACATAAGTAATTGTGAATCAAATAAACTGGCCAAACCAACACCCAAAACAAAATACAGGTAGTCCTCGACTTACAACAGTTCATTTAGTGACCGTTCAAAGTTACAATGGAACTGAAAAAAGCAACTTATGACCATTTTTCACACTTGTAATCTCATTCCTACTGTCACATGATTAAAATTCAGACACTTGGCAACTGACACATATTTATGACGGTTGTAGTGTCCCAGGGACAGGTGAGATCCCCTTTGGCGACTTTCTGACAAGCGCAGTCAATGGGGAAGGCAGATTCACTTAACAACCGGGTTGCTAACTTAACAACCGGGTTGCTAACTTAACAACTGCAGTGATTCACTTAACAACTGTGGAAAAAAAGGTCGTAAAATGGGGCAAAATTCACTTAACTGTCTCGTTTAGCAACAGAAATGTTGGGCTCAGTTGTGGTCATAAGTCAAGGACTATTTGTACTACATTTTCTTCTTTAAAAGTATTATACCACTATCTAAATAAATAATTAAGAATTCTTTAACCAAGACATGAAAATAATTAACTCACCTCACCAAAACCTCCAAAATACTCCCTTATTTTCTCTTCTGGCGTATCTGGTGATAAACCACCCACAAAAATCTTTTTCACTGGTTCTTTTGTTTTCATTGCCTTAGCTCTTTTAGGATCAATCACTTTGCCATTCAGTTTGTGCTCTTTCTGATCCATGACCTGAAAGCAATTTTTCTTTTTTAAAAAAGCTTTACAAAATAAAACATATTACGCTTTTATGACTATAATGCAAGAATCCTTATTTTATAATTTGTATTGTCTTGAAATTAACAGAACCTCAATAATTTGCACAATATTTTCACTTTTTCATTACTGATGTGTGCTTGTCTATTTATTTTGTTTATTAAACTTATATGCCACCTATCTCGCCTGGAGACAATTCTAGGCAGCTTGTCTAGTTAGAAAGAAATAAAAACAAGCTTACCTTTTCCACACTCTCAGATTCTTTGAACAGCACAAAGCCAAAGCCTCTTGACCGCCCTGTAATTGGGTCTAACTTCAGAGTGCAATCTACAACTTCACCAAATTTTGTGAAGTAATCCTTAAGATCCTTCTTTGTAGTATCCCAGCTAAGGCCGCCGATGAACATTTTTCTGTAGACACAATTGAGTTTAAAGCTGTAAATTATGAACACTATATAGCAGCGTATGTCACAAGTATACCAATTTGCCTTAAAGGTTCCAAGATTACAAAAATGTTTAAAAACAAACCATCCGTGTCCACAATCACCTTCTGTGACCTAAATGCACTAGAAAAATAAAGTGGTTCTGGAATTTATTCCTTATGTTAATATTTAAGAGAAATAAATGTACAGCACAGTAGCAGTGGCCACATATACAAACTCTACTGATTCTATCAATGAATCTTGGGAGGAGGCGATTCACACCAAATATCTTATTTTTCAAAAACTGCTCTAGCTAGAGGCTGATCTGCAAATGGAAACTGGTCCATCAGCCTGGTATTACTGCATGAAGAGAAAATCAGCAAAAGAAAAGTCCCATGGAAGTAGCCTAAGCCTAATTGCCGCAATGAGTCTGAAAGACTGTCTCAGAAGAGGTTACACGCATAGTATTTTTTATTTAAATAGCAAAGTTAATCATAACAGTGTCCTAACAGCAAAGCCCCCTTCCTTCCTCCATTCTGCTGACAGTTCAAGCTAACACCCACTCAGTAGCCTAAAATACTCCCCATAGCTATACGCTTACCTACATAAGAGATAAAGTAGGGCTGCCACCTTGGCATGGAAGTGACCACACAACTGGCTGGCTCTGCTTACATGTCATATCCAAGGCTGCTTTTACTCTATTGCAACAAAACAAAGTGATGGGTGTCTTAGACCTTAGTGCAAACACAAGTGGTTTTGTCTGAATGCAAATCAATAACAAAATTTGCACCAAGTTTAAAAATACTAGTAACATCAGCTTCAGTCTCTTGATTTTGAAAGTGAATATATCTTGGTTACTGTGAGAACTGTGTACAAAATGCACATGATACAGAACCTACTAATCAATCATTATGGATTGTCATGTTTTCAGAACTCAGTCATGAGTTATCTTTATAGTTCCATATGCTATAGCAAGGAAGTTTTTCATGTAATATTTTATCTATTTATATTTCCTGTTTCTAAACCGCCCAATCTCCCTCAGAGACTTTTACATTGATATTACTCCTGTAAATCTTTGCCATGTAAGTACCTAACATCAATTTCCAAAACAATAAGTAAGGACATGTTCAGCCACTCCCTACATAGCAATGCCAGACAGAGAAATTTATGATCAGGGAACTGAATGTACCACATATTCAAGTTTTCCAAATAGGCCAAAATGTGGGGAGGAAAGACTAAAATGTGAAAACATACTGAAGAAAAAAAACCATAATTATCTCTTCTTCAGAACAGCATATTGAAGTCTCACTTCTCTTCCCAGCCAACGCCATAGATCTTTTTTATCTTAAGTTTGCACCTTATACTTTAACACTTGTTTACTGCATGTGACGAAATGCAAATGTTAACAGAATGTCTCAAATTTGGGCTGAATGAATTTCTGCATGGAAACATTAACTAATTTTCAGAAGTGGATCATGCAAAAGGAACCAGCTGACGCATATTTAGGCTAAAATGCATCATTACAAAAGTTCAAAAATAGACCAGACCACCATTTGATTAGGACAGTATAAGATTCCTACCTTGAGTAAGGGGTAAGACCAGAAGACCTCTAAGGTCCCTTCCAGGCCTATGATTCTATCAGCCAAAGGTGGCTAACCAGATGCCTGTTGTAAAACAGGGACCCATGACTACACATGTGGCAACTGAAACATCCCACAAAATTAAAATTTGGGATGTCTGATGAAGTGTTGGGGATTTAAAAAGAAACCAGACTCTCTGGCTTTGCAGAGGCTTATGACAAGGGAAATCAGCTTAGAGAGAGGATGAAACCAAGAGATAAAATTAGTATCTTAAGCCTCAGCAAGGCTTAAGATCTCACAACTGTTAAAAACCATTCCCAAAAGTTTTTTTTTTAAATTATCCTAACCTATTCTAATAATGTAACATTTCCAGCCGTATCCTTGTGGCTCTATTGGCCAAACAATGTTGTCTTCTCTCCCAAACTTTCACTAACTGTATGTTTGTTAAAGACTTGGGGAAAAAATTTCCAAGTGACAAATGTCCTAAGCAAGCTATTGATCTGCTTTATGTTGTTAAAAGTTCCACATTGAAGTGAAGACTATTCTTCCTTTTTAAGGTAATTCAATGGATTTGTTACTTAACTGTTTAAATATTTTTTTTCAAACACCTCAAAAAACCTACATATTTACAAGAGGGATGCACCATGATTGACATGTCTATTTCAAATAAAACATGCAAACCATATGTAATACTAGAACTGCTTTTTAAAATAATGTACTAGTTTTAGTTTCATTAAAAGGTTTTTCCGCAACAACTTTAAAGTTGTGACAGATTAAACTGGAAAAAAAATCACTCAAACACAGCCAATTTTTGAAGTTTTTAAAACTGAAAAAGTTTGAAATCCTCTGCTTTAGAAAATCAAATCTATATACCACACTGTATACAAACACTAAGCTTTCTTCTCACAAATATATGGGTACCCTCCAGATATTTAACAGCCAATCATGTCAACCACAAAATCAAAATCTACATTAGGGTCTATGAGGTTCCATATGTCAATGCCTTTCATGTGTTCATTAATCTACATTTCACTTTAAAAACACATTCATATTCAATGCCCAAGCCTAAAGCCAACGTTTCAGATTATTATCCTGAAACGAAGAAAAAAAAACCTATAATTTTATCTCCTTTCCAACTATGTCAGTCTAAAATACATGACTCCAAATTAGATTTTGCTCCTGGCCGGGGGAGAAGGCATATGAAATAATACAGGTAGACCTCGACTTACAACCACAATTGAGCCCAACATTTCTGTTGCTAAGTGAGACATTTGTTAAATGAGTTTTGACCGATTTTACAACCTTTCTTGCCACTGTTAATTGAATCATTGCAATTTTTGAATGAAACTGGCTTTCCTATAGACTTTGCTTGTCAGAAGGTTGCAAAAGGGGATCAGATGACCCCAGGACACTGCAACTGTCATAAATATAAGTCAGTTGTCAACTGTCTGAATTCCGATCGCATGGGGCAACGGTCGTTAAGTATGTGAAAAATAGTCACAGATCAGTTTTTCCAGCGATGTCGTAACTTTGAACAGTCACTAAATGAACTACTGTTAAGTGGAGGACGACCCATAAACCGCATGCCATTCCGTTAATTCAGACCACAAGCGTGTGATTTCGAACCACAGGCAGTCCTCAACTTACGACCACAATTGAGCCCCAAGAGTTATGACCCTAAGGGAGAGACATTTGTGAAGTGAGCTTTGCCCCCATTTTACATGACTCTTCCCGCCACGTCTGTTAAGTGAATCCATCCCCGCACTTGTTAAATTAGTCGCAGGGACAGTTTAAGTGAATTTTGGTTCCCCCGTTGACTTTGTTGGTCAGAAGGTCGTAAAAGGGGGAATCCCATGACGCAGGCCAGGGACACTGTCATAAATGCGAATCAGCGGTCAAGCATCCTGATGTGCGTCACGTGACCGTGGGGAAGCGGAGGATAAACGTTGCGACGGTCGTTAAGTGTGAAAAACGGCCGTAAGTCCCTTTCTTTCCCCCCCCCCAGAACCGTTGCAACTTCGGTCACTAAGCGGGCCGTTGTAAGTCGAGGACCGCCTGTAACTTCTGCCACTTCCACCCTCCCTCAGGACGGCCGTCTAAAACACCGACCCAAAAGCGATCCTTTCTGGAGTTTCCACACTCTTTCCCTCCTCCTCCTCCTCCTCCTCCTCCTCCTCCCCTCCGACGGCGATGCCCGACCTCCCCGGACTTCGGCGCGCTTCTTCCAAGGCTCCCTGGAAGCCCTCGGAGAAGGGGAGGAGGGGGAGAAGGGCCGGGTTATGGGGGCGGAGGAGGGAAGAAGGAAAGGAAGGAAGGAAGGAAAGAAGGAAGGGAGCGGCGGCCAGAGTTTCCTGCAAGAGGCGATCGCCTCAGCCGCCCGCCGTCTCCTCAGGACGCCCGTCGCTTCCTGCAAACCGAAAGCGGCGAAGGAGGAGGGGGGGGGGTAGGAAAGGAGGCCTCTCCGGCTTACCCTTCATCCTCTTCGTTCTTGCTGGCGTCGATTTTGGCTCCCTCCGATTCGCTTGAGCCGCCGCCGCCGCCGCCTCCTCCTCCTCCTCCCCCTCCGCCTTCTCCATTTCCCTCGGCCTCTTCCATGCCGTCGCCGTCGCCGTCGCCGTCACCGTCACCGCCGGGAGCCACGATCCCTTCGAGCTGCTCGGTCTCTTCCGAAGACTCCGCCAGCGCTTCGTCTCCGACGAACTGGTCGTCCGACATAAGGGAGGGGGCGGTTGTTGTTGTTGTTTTTTTAAAAAAAGTCTCGAACTGGGGGGGGGGAAGAGAAATAAATATGCCGCTGAAAGAGGGGGTGGGGAGAAAAAGCGGTGTTCTCCACAGGGAGAGAAACGGGGGTCTCCGGCTTATTTCCTTCTTTCTCGCACTTTTAATGGCGCCGCCTGGCTGATTCCGATCTAAAATGGCTGACGGGAAGAATGCGGCGGCGCGGTCACGTGAGCCCGTTTCCTCGCGCGCATTTCCTCTTCGCGCGCACCACCGAGCGTGGATGGCTAGAGCGGCACCGGCTTTCGCGCCACACTCGGAGCAACGCCCCCTTGGGCCTTTCTCTCGTTTTGACGCTTCCGACTCTTTGGTTTCCCTTAACCTCCTTTTCCCACCCCCACCCCCTCTTTACCTCAGCGTTCCCCGACCTTGAAAATTTGTACTGTTAAAAAGATGTGGGGAATTGCAATCCGCTGGATCTTTTTTAAATTGCCACGGTTGAAAAACACGAGTCCTCGAGACATAAAAATAGGGGGATTTTTATTTGCATGCACGTTTTAGTCACTTATGGCTTCTGTAGAAAAGGCGCCAGAAAATCACTCCTGCGCTGCAAAACAATCCAACTGATTCTTAAAACAGCCGCGTTACATTTTATAATAGTTTAATACATATTTAATATATTTTATTTTTTTGCTGTCATGTTTTATCCACTCCCCTAGAAAATTGATATACTGAGGCTTGGGCTTTATTAGCAAACATTTGCTAATAAAGGTCAAGTCTCTGTATCTATTTTCTAGGGGAGTGGATAAAACAGATGACCCCAAAGCAATGCTTCCAATTTTAAAAAGAAAAATATTATTGCACGCTGCCAAGATCAAATTCCCCCTCTGAGCTGGTAACTGAAGAGACTTAAATCCTGCAACTGTTTGGGCATTTTAAAGCACTGCTACCCTCAACCATGAGTAGCGTTAAGGCAGAAATAAATTGGTCCAAACTTTTTGGAGACCTTTAAATGTCTCAAAGTCAATCAGTCTCCAAGACACAATTATTTTAAATGGGGTGGCAGGGGAGTAGAGAGCGCATTCAGAAAAATAAAAATATTTGGAGGTGTCTTTAGCTCCCAACAAATCTTTTTTTAAGAAGCCTTAACTATTTTTAAAGAAACCTTAACTATTATCTGCGATATTCATCGATACAGTACTTAAAACCATTGTAATCAGTTCTGAGTTGTCAGTGGCTCTAATTTGACCTTTCATTCCAAATTTTGAACTATGAAACAAATCTTCTCATATTTTGGAAGTTTTTATTCATACTTAAAATACTGTATTAAAAAAATAATTTACTTTCTTAAAATACAAGCAACACATTTAGCCTTTCCCGTTTTGTTCCGTGAATATCTTTATTTGCAATTAATCAGCCATGTAGGGAAGTGAAAACGTATCAGCAAGAGTAAATATCAAGTTCATAACTCTTTTCTAAAAAGCCATTTCCTTCAACTCTTTCAATTAACTCCAAAACAACTCACCTGGGTCTCAAATGGGCAAAAATGAACTCAATAAAGCTGGTAATACATTTTGTTTTTGCTTTTTTTATGGATCACAGCTCATGAAAGTGAAATCCCTTTATGTCAAGCCCAAATCCTTCTCTCTTGAATGCATATGTGAAACTTTCTTGAAACATGAAAATATAACTATTAACTTTTTCTTTACTTCCCAGTAAAGCCTAAAACTCTGGAGTTTTCAAACTTGATCAGGTTCAACCAGAGTTAGCTTTCTGAGATTAGACATCAGCCAGTTGTTGCCATTTTCTGGGCAAAATAGTGTAACATTAAAAAAAAGTATAAAAATAAACCTTAAGTTTACAGACAAAATTAGCCTGAATGAGGTAGTTAAGTTTTGAAGCTGTTTATATGGATTCTTAATGTTAGGTTGATATGCAAACTTTCTCAAGTATGCTACATTTTTGTATCTTTATAAGACTTAATGTTAACATTTTATCAAGAGTGACAAAATCATATTAAATGTTCTATTCAGGAAACTTTTCAAATTCATCTAATATAGGGGATTTTTGTGTGTAAATCCTTTTGTTACTTACACCTTAACTTAAGTAACATAATTTCTGCGTAATTCAGGCTCTATTTTTTCTTTGCTGAAATATTTGCCCAGCCGAATTCTTTTCAGATAATCTGCTTTTAAGAAAAAACATTTTAACCAACAAAATTGTAGTAAAAAACCAATCCTAATTGTGCTGCTTTCATAGTGACGAAATATTATTTATCCAGAAACATCCACTATCCTGCTTCCATAAATCGGTTTTGCAGTCATATTTTATCAGCATTATCTTTGCAGAGGGTTAGAAATAACAAAAGGTTTCAGTGGCAGTACATTCAGAATATATTGTCAAAAGTACAAGTTGTAAAAAAGCTCAAATTATTTAGCAGTCAGCATCTTACCAAAGTTGATGGCTACATAAATAAGGTTTGTGTTCGCCTCTATTTTCATGTGATCACAAAGTGGTCATTTCAATGCATGAAAATTTATTTATTAACATTTCTATACTGAAGATTCCCAGCAGTTAACAAAATTATAACAAATCATAAGGCATTACAACACAGGACACTACTCTTGAAAAATCATTCTATCATTGCAGCCTCCTCGCTGCAATTTTCTAAATCCAGGTACATATCACGGCACACTCCATTGCTGTTGACCCTGCAAGTCCCAGCATCTGTCGGAAGCATGGCGACGGAGTCTCAAAAACTGTTCACCTCTGCTACTATACAGCAGTGCCAAGAGCACAACCTCAAAATGCAACAGTCACAGAAGGTAAGTTTTTTATTTGAGTCATTCAACAAGAAATACAAATAAAATTGTATAAACACAAGAACCACATTGGCATCGTAACACAGATGACAAAAGGACAAAAAAGTAAAAACCATAAAGAAAACTAGCCGGTCACTATGTACAGTTAGACACTGCTGTGTCATACACTAAAAGTCTTTTACAAAACAATTTCATGTCACGAAGACTACCCTCCAGTCAAGTCCTTTTTTAAGTTCTGCAAGATGGCTTTGCTGTAGTCTCTACCTATAAAACCAAGACAAAATCATTATGAGACCTGTGCAACGTTTAGAAGAACTTTTAAAAGGTCCATTTTCATGAACTGCTTTAAGTCCTCTATTTATTCCTTGCTTCACCGTTAAAGATCATATGCATCTGTCAACATGAAATACTTTTGATAACCCAATTATATTTTACATCCCGGTTGACCAGTTCAGCTCAAATGATGGAGCTATATCAAAGAACTGCAGAAGCTCAGCCAAGTAGTTCTTGGTTTACAAGAAACCAAGCTGTGGTAGAATCTTTCATAGCTTCAACCGCTAATGAAAATAGAAAAATGGCAATACACCAAGGAAAATTATAGTTAGCCATGTGGTTAAAATAGAAGCTGTTACTTGCACATGATCTTTAATGTTCCCAGATTTAAAAGTTCGTTTTGGTTTGTAGATTTCACTAATAGCTATAAAAGAAAAAAAGCAAGCATTAAATCTTAAAGAACGAACACTTAAAATGAGGTCCACAATTGATATACAACACTAAACAGAAGGCCAAAAATGATTAAGCTGTAAAGGCATTTATGCACTTTAACTCCTGTAAAAAACCATTTTAAGTTAAGTTAAGACACTTAAATCTTCAAAGAAGATTTTTAAAAAGAAGCCAAAGTCTGAAGTTTTCCACTTTAATCTTTACGCTGGTACATGAAGTTGGAAGAGACCATACCACAGGACAGCGTTTTCTGGTGTATGCCTTGCGCTCTGCCTGCAACGTGCGACCCCCAGAGATAGACGTGGTCAGGGTGACACACGGCCTGCAAGGAAGTTCCCGCTGGCGGGTACAAACAAGGTATAATGTCAGAGTTAGAAGACAACAATCTTGTTTTGCTTAAGTTGTACCCATTTCAGTACTTTACCTGTTGGTTAACACTTCTATTAAGTTTAATTATTCGTCTACACCACCTGGCACACAAAAATGTAAACAGAAAAACTCTTATGTTTCTCTGACATACTAAGGACGACGAATCACCTTTTACAGAGTTAAAGATCTATAGACACTTAAAACAGAAAGTTTAACAGACATTCACACGTTTTAATTTTTTTTTAAAAAAAACAAGCTATCCAAAGAGAAGTGATTTTTTAAAAAATTTATTTGTCTATTGATCTTTAAATTAGATTAGACATAGGAGAGGTGACGCATTCACCCAATACACACCTTTTTCTTCCCAAGTATTTCTTTTAATATGGCTGGTAGTTGTTTTGGTGATTACCGCCACCTCGGGATGCCTTTCCATATGTGCTTTGCTGTCCTATTCCAAGAGAGAATATTGGCAGTTTTGGGAACTGTAAGAAACTGCAGGTTGGTTTGACAAAAAGGCACACTCTTATCAAGCTAGACCTTACTATTTAAACGCAAAAAAAAAAAAATATTCTGTAATATTCCTACACTGATATCAACAATGTTAATGAATATTCTACCTTAACTACTATTATATAAAAAAGCATCTCAGAATATTGACAAGGCAGTTTTTAAAATTATTTGACATTAGACAGTTCAATTAACGTAGTTAAAAGTTAAAGAAGGTAAAAGTTTCCCTGTCCAGTCATGTCAGACTCTAAAGCACAGTGCTCATCTCAGTTTCTTGACCAAGGGAATCAGCGCTGTCTGAAGACAATTTCCATTCATCTGGTCAGCATATATGCCACAGGAGCACGGAATGCTGTTACCATCCCATCAAAGTGATACCTATTTATCTACTCGCATTTGCATTCTTTCAAACTGCTAGACAGACAGGAGCTGGAGCAAGTAACAGAAGCTCACCCTCTTGCACGGAGCTCGGGTCTCAAACCCCAGCTATCAGCAATCCAGCTGACAAGGGGCCCAGTTAAAAGGGTGTTTAAAAAAAACCTTAACTTTTAAATGCTTCTTTGAAAAGATAATAAAACTTTAAGATTTCCCCAACTCTGCAGGGAATGCTTTCAAAAAGCATACACCTACACTTCTGAATAGTATCAGCTCTCCCTGGAAAGAGCGTTGTCCCAAAGGTTGGATGAGAAGATGTTTCACTTCTCATCCAAGAAGCTTCTTCAGCTCTGTCAGGACTTTCTCTGTCAGAGCCGAAAAAGCTTCTTGGGTGACAAGCGAAACGTCTTCAAAGAAAAAACAAGAAAGTCCAGTTGCCTCTTGAGAAAAAAAGCACTTTTGGGACAACCATGACCTGGATGACTAAGAATTTCTACAGACTGGAAAGAGAGACTAACTAGAAAAGTTAAAATAACAATATAATTAAATGGAAAGTCAAATGAAAATCTTACCACTGTAGTCAGCATATCCCTGGCTGTAGCCGTAACCTGGGTAATTGTACCCAGAATAATCGTATCCCCCATAGCTGCTGTAGCTTTGATCACTGTAAGGACTGTTGTAACTTCCATATCCTTGATCATAGTAATTGTTATACCCTTGATTCCAATTTTGGCCTTGACCTAAGAATGAAGTGATTGCAGTGTTAAAAGCCCACCATGTCTTTCAATTAACAAACAAGAAGTTTAAGGACAAAGATCTGCACGGTACCGTATTTTTCGGACTGTAAGACGCTCCAGACTATAAGACGCACATTAGCTTTAGAGGAAAACCAGAAAAAGTATCTCCCTCTGTCTCCACGGCCCATTCACTGCAAACGGGCGGCGGCAGCGGTGATAACCCCCCCAACTAGAACAGCTGATCTGCACTGCACCAACCCCCCTCCCCAATACATATACATATACATACATACATACATATATAATTTTATTTTAATTCTCTTTTCGTAGGTCTTTTGTGTATTTTTGTTTCATCCAGGTTTTTCCTACGTAAATCAAGATCTTTATACAGCCATGGTTCGGTGAAATCTCATTCACTAGAATTTTTTGGCTTTATCAGACATCAGAGCAGCATTTTGTTGTCTGTTTTATTGTCTGTTTCTCTCCTAAATCTTAAAACAGACAACAAAATGCTGCTCTGATGTCTGATAAAGCCAAAAAATTCTAATGAATGAGATTTCACTGAAACATGGCTGTATAAAGATCTTGATTTACGTAGGAAAAAACTGGATGAAACAAATATATATATATTTCTTCTTCTCCGGAGACTCAGGACAGCCTACAATGCGTTAAGCAATAGAGCAATATTTGCTCTATAAGACGCAGACATTTCCACCCACTTTGGGGGGGGGGGGGGGGAGTTGGGGGGTTTAAAGTGCATCTTATAGTCTGAAAAATACAGTACTTGATTTGCTCCTTTCTAATGTTATTTCCCATTTGATATCCCAAAGCTTATTTAATGCTAACCCTATCCTTTTACGAGACAAGCTAGAATGTACTTTTTCTCCCCGCTAAAACTGAGGGAAATTTTTCACCAATTATTTTATTTCATGAGTTAAAGAGACCAGCTATTTCCCCCAAAATAAGACATCCCCTGATAATAAGCCCAATCCGGCTTTTGAGCGCATGGCAATAAGGCTTATTTGAGGGTTCAAAAAAAATATAAGGTGGGGTCTTGTTTTCGGGGAAACACGGTATACGTCAGTTACAATTTACCATACTTACCCCTGCCACGTCCTCTGGATCCCCCACGCCCACCAGATGAAGCACCTCTGCCTCCCTTTTGTTGCTGTTGCTGCTGCCTATATACATCTTTGGGCTGTGCTACTTTGATCTCACACTAGGACAAAAAAAAAAGCGTGTATAATTTCAATACAAAATATATGAAGAATATATGAAGTTAATTATTGCGGCTTCTGCAAGTAAGAAATTACAAATACCTTGCCAGAACCAATCTGATGGTATCTGCTTTCCAGCAATTTCTTTACTGGTTCTTCATCAGAGTATGTGATGAAGCAGAAACCTCTCCTTTCGTTTGTTTTTGTGTCCATGGGAAGCTCTATATTCTCAATCTGCAAAGGCACATTAAAGACAATCAAAGGATATTCACCTGACCCCAAGCTCCTTATATAAGACCTCCAATTTTTAAAGCAATCTTTTTTACTTAGCACTTCTCTTCCTTTTTTTTTTCAATGCTTGGAAGGTATCGTAAACTTTATGGAGTTGTAGTTCACATCTTTTAAAGCAGAGGTCTTCAAACTTGGCAGCTTTAAGACTTGTGGACTTCAACTCCCAGCTGGCTGGAGAATTTTCCGAGTTGAAGTCCACAAGTCTTAAAGCTGCCAAGTTTGAAGACCTCTGTTTTAAACCAACTCCATAAAGTTTAGCCCCTTCACTTTTGTCATACGACAAAACATTTTAGAAAATAATCACTAACACTTCACCATGTTTGTGTCATCCCTACCCTGACAATACAACACATTTTGCTACAAACACAAATGTATTTTTAAAAAAATCCCTCCCGTTCATTCCCAATATTTGCAGGCTATTTGGGCTGCTGTTTCTTGATTTAGAAGTTACACATGTCAAGTCGGTCAAAAGAAAATGGCAAAAACTACTCAAGCTTATTGCAATAAGCTATGTTTTTAAGTAGACATTTTACTGAATAACACACACAAAGACACACACACACACTTTAAATAAAGCCTTAAATGAATTATACCTCTCCAAAACCACCAAAATACTCCTTGATTTGTTCTTCAGATGTATCCGGACTCAGTCCACCAACAAACACCTTTTTTGGTGGCTCTTTCCCTTTCAGAGCTTTTGCCCTTTTGGGATCTATTAACTTGCCATCCAATTTGTGTTCTTTCAATTCCAAGACCTAAAAAAAAAGACATTTATTGGTAATTTAGTTCCAGAAGGAAAAATCAACACAGATGTTTGAAATTGTTTAGAGAAGATTCCATGGTCCCACAGAGGTGACTACATACCTTCTCAACACTGGCAGCATCTTTGAAAAGCACAAACCCAAACCCTCTTGACCTCCCTGTGACAGGATCTGTTTTTATTGTGCAATCCACCACTTCACCAAAGCGAGACAAATACTCCGTCAAGTCTTTTTTGCTCGTATCCCAGCTCAGACCACCAATGAACATTTTACTGGAATGGAAAAGAAGTTTCAAAAACTGACATTCATATGAACAGTTATACATTGATCTAAAAAAACTTATTAGCTAATTTGCCCCAATTCAGGTTTGTGGTTCAGATACAAATTGTACTTGGAAAAAAATATATCCAGAAACACATTTTTTAATTGGAACAGGAGGGGGAGAAAAGAAAATCCTCCAGAATGTCCTCCTTCATCTACTTTCCATCACAAAACATGCAATTGTCATACAGAAGTTAAATCTTCTCCAACATTTACAAAACATGTAAATGATCCAGAATATCACCTAAACCAGGTGAAGGGAAGACTCAACTGTCCAACAATCCAAAATAGTTTATTACATATGCTAAGTATGCAATACATTTTGAACATAAACAACTATCTTAAGCAAAAAAGCAAAACGAAACAGAAAATGACTTCAGCCATTCTGGAAACATTCCAAATTCAAAACAGTCCCACAATTCAACCATGAAACACCATTTTCAAAATAGGGTGGTAAAACTTACAGATATACTTATGATGCATGTCAAAATATTACTTTCTGATCTCTAAAAACCTTATTTGAATAAAGTACTGAATTTAAGTGTCTGAAATTTCTGCATGTCTCTAATAAATATGACTGTAAGGTACATAAACAATCTCAAAAACTATCCCCTTCTGATAATTAACATTTGGAAGTCTTTAAAAAGCAGTGTTTTTTATTTAAAAAAAATTAATTTATTTAAAAAAAATTATCTGTATATATTCTGAAATTATGGCCAGCTATCCCAGCTCCATAGACAAAATTTGGAGCATGTTTATTGAAAAGGTTAATGGATTACAATGGGATTTTTTTCCTAAATATTTTCCCCCTGAATTAACAGTGTAATAAAATAACAAAACTACAGTACTTAGTTTAGTTAGATGTAACTAGAGATCAAGGAAAGTAACTGGATTACTTCAATATTGTGGGGGGGAAAGGTGAACTATAACAACAGATTCCAAGGAAGTAACTTTTTAAAAACTTGCACATTTTATTCCAAGATAGGTGGCAATCACACCTTCCTATAAAATCAGAATATAGTATTGTACATATGAACTTGTTACCAAGATATTTTGATATCACAGCAATTCTGTGAGACACCGGATAAGCAAATTGAGATCTTCCTGATACCAGTTCAATTTCTTAATCATTACATTGCACTGTGTAAATTCTCCTTAACCATAAATGCATGTAAGAGGTTTATGTAATTGAAGTGAGGGTTCAACTACTGTAGCTCTCTACAAAAGTGACATTTCTTCATGAAGATCTTAAGCAATCTTTCTTTTAAGTGTAATTAAAACAAATAACTGAAACAGGAAAACCTAAACCATGTGTCTGCCAAAAGCTACTTTTGCAGTGGGTGATAAATGGTAAGGTATAACTAGTATGATGTTGATTTTGCCAATAGGCCACAATAATGGTCTCAGGTTTGCAATAGAAAAATGGAACAGCAAATTCAGAGTTCAGTGCTTGCTATCTTCAAACTTTCCTATATAGAATTTTAGTGTATACTACCTTGATTGTATTTTTACTTCATTATCTTTCTCAATGTCCAAAGTAGCGCACACACACTATTGCCTCATTTATTCTTCACAACCACCACCCCATGAATTAGCTGAGGGGGCACTTAACTAACACAAAATCAGTTAAGATGTATCTTATTCTCAAACATCAGAACTACACTAAAACTAAAGGTGGGCATCCTGAAAACCAACAATCTTCAAATATAAACATATACTCTATAAATATATATGAAAGATGGATAGATATTATCTCCTTCATAGTTGTGAAGGATCTTATTTTGTGACATTTTAAACTTCAAGCACTCAAGATTTGTACTATATTCTCCAAGGAGCTAAGGATCCGTTCATCTGTACCCAAAATAACAATCCAAGCAACTTGTTCCAGTATGTTTAACCATACAGTCCTTTGCATCTTTTCTAGATCCATTTTGGCTTCCAAGTGCCATGTGTAGCTCTCTCCCTAGGCCAGGGGTCTCCAACCTTGGCAACTTTAAGACTTGTGGACTTCAACTCCCAGAGTTCCTCAGCCAGCGAAGCCACAAGTCTTAAGAGTTGCCAAGGCTGGAGATATCCTGCCCTGCATATGGCTCACTTTCTGTTATTTGCAGTCCTCCAAATACAGACAGTCCCCAACTTCATTTAGTGACCATTCAAAGTTACAACAGCACTGAAAAAGAGACTTTAAGACACACACACACACACACAAAAGCATCCCCAAGGTCAAACTTTGGAGGCTTGGACCTGGTTGCAGTGCCCCAGAGACATGTTATCAACTTTTGTGACTTTTTGACAAGCACAAGTCAATAAGGAATCCAGACTCACTTAACTGCAGTTATTAACTTAACTGCCTTGATTCACTTGACTGTGGCAAGAAAGGTTGTAAAATGGGGCAAAACCCAATATTACTTGTCTTGCTTAGCAAGAGACGTTTTGGGCTCGATTGTGGTTGTAAATCAAGGACTACCTGTAACTACTTTAAAACGCGTTCTGGCCTCCAATCATCGTAGACTGGACTCAAACTTGGCAACTTTAAAGACATGTGGGCCTTCAACTCCCTTAATTCCCTAGCCAGCAATGCCAGGAGTTGAAATACACAGGTTTTTAAGGGTTTTTGGACACCACTTTAGATCATCTTTCTCCTCCTGATGTAATCCAGGTGCGTTGGGACTTAAATCTCAGCCGAGAATAAAAAATTATAATCTAATATATCTAGAGAACACACGGCTCCCCTACAGCAGGGGTCTCCAACCTTGGCCACTTTAAGACTTTGCTGGCTGAGGAATTCTGGGAGTTGAAGTCCACAAGTCTTAAAGTGGCCAAGGTTGGAGACCCCTGCCCTACGGCAAGAAGAGTGGCCAATAAAAATGAATCTCGATCTGAAATGTTGAACCCTGGAATGATCGTCCTGGGGAAGAATCAGACCCAAGACCACTCTTAAAAATAAAATATATTTTAAAAAATAAAATATAAATTATATCGCGGGGGCTTTTCGGCCAGCCACGATTTTAGTCCAAGCAAGGCGCAAGAAGGGAAGCCACGAAAAGGTGCCCAAGCAGTGACGCCCGTTAAGGATCCTGCGGCGGCGGCCTCGCCCCGCCCACAATGCACCTTCTTGCCAACTCCGCCCCCCCCCCCCCCTTCCTTCCTTCCTTCCAATGTTGCCAAGGTTTTGAGATCGCCCCGCCCACTCGACGGGGGCCAGCAACGCGCATTCTCGGCCGCTTCGGACCCGCCTTCTTCATCCAGGCCCGCCCACTACGTTCCTAATAGGCTGCCGGTTGCGTCACGGGACAACGATCAAACTTCCCCCCCCTCCTCCGGACGTGGAGAACCGCCCCCCCTTCCTCTCGCGAGAGGACATGGGGGGGGTGAAAAGACACAAAGGGAATTGCAGCGGCGGGAGGTGCAACGCTCACCAGGGAAGAGCGCGATCACGTGGCAGCTGCCGGGCGAAAGGCCTTGATGAGGGCTTCCCCATGTTACTTTTTTTTTTAAACAGGCCAAAATGGCGCCCGATCCATCGGCTCGTTCTCCTTCTCCCCCTTCCTCCCTCCCTCCCTTCCTCCCTCGTTCGCCAAAGCTGCGCCTTCCCTTCCCCCTGCCTGGGATCGATTCCCCTCGTACCCGTCATCCTGCTGGTTCTTGCTGGCGTTGATCTTCGAGCCTTCGGCGAATTCTTCCTGACCGCCGCCGCCACCGCCGCCCGAGCTTGTGTTGTTGTTGTTATTGCTACTGCCGTAGTCGGTGTTCTCCTCCATAGCGGGAACGGGCCGAAAGGGGGGGCAAAAAAAAAAAAAGCGCGCGCACACCGACGCAAAGGAAAGAGATTGACTACTACGCGGTCCGACCCGAGTATTAAAATGGCGGCCGTAACAAGAGATCCGGGCAGAGCCTGCGCTGCGTTTATATAGGGGCCCGCTCAGCCAATCAGGGCGCTCCAGCGGCGCAGGCGCAATGCGGCTTCTGAAGGAGCGGCGGCGGGTGGAGGAGTGTCGGGGTTGCCCATGGCGGAAGGGCAGCGGCGGGGAAGCGCTTTTATCTCTCGTAGAGCCCAACACGCCTCTGCAAAAGGCTTCCCTTTCCCTTTGCAACGGCAACTTTGTGGATCCCGGGCCCTTTCCCGGCATAGTTTCCTGAAATTTGAGCCGACCTCCGTTGCAACAAAGCTAAACCCACCGAAATGTGTGACAAAAGCATGGGCCAAGCATGGCTTTCATCAGGAATTCCCCCCCCCCACTCCAAACACGTGTACATATATGGAGACCTGGGAACGGGTCGTAACTTGTGAACACCACGCGGGTTTAACGGGACCCTTGCGATGAGCTGCATTGAGAGGAGCTGAAGGGCCATTGGCTCAAAAAAAAAAGGATTTTTTTCCCCTCGCCTCCTTAGAATCTTTTCTTAAATTATGTTCTGCATTTTTTTTATTATTATTATTATTAATAATAATAATTGGATTTATACGCCGCCCCCTCTCCAAAGGACTCAGGGCAGCTCACATCAAATGAAACAATCCCAATAAATACAAATTAAAACAGACTAAAACACACTAAAAACCAATTTAAAACAATAAAACCTTCATTCCTTAAGAAGCGTCAAGTCTTTAAAATGCAGGTCTGTTTTATCCCTTGTCTTTTTCTTTCTGCATTATTTTTGATTCCTGCTTTTTTTAAAAAAAAGAGGAAAAAAATCACAAACTCTTGTTGAAGGAGCCCTTGCCATCTCAAAAAGGTATTCCTTGTTTATTTGGGTTTTGTAGAGAAACTGCCTAACTCCCTTGTTAATGTTCTCGTGTTATTGGTTTGTTGGAAGAAATGTCCATCTGGGTTCAGTTCCAAGTGGGAAGAAAGACACAAAACACGGAGATGGCTTGGAAAGATGGGTTTAATGGTGGACAGGACCACATGGTTTGAGGTCCTGGGCAAAAAGAGCACATGGGTGAGAGAGGGAGAGATTTATACCCCCTCTTGGAGCTTCCTGTTCCTGTTCAAGAAATGTACTCCAATTGGTTGTCAGCCTTCCATAGGGCCATGCAGGAGTAACTTTGTAAGTTGTCTTGAGTCCCAGGCCTGGTTGAATCTTGCTAGGTGATGATATAATGAAAGGGCTTTGAGCAATTCCTATTATGGCTTAATGACTTTGTCCTGGTTTGGATCTTGAGTGCGGGCTAATCCTATCATGTCCTGAGGGCCATGTCTTTTGTTTTGTAGATAAGCTGGCCCAGCCTTTGTCTTGTAGATACCGTGTTTCACCAAAAATAAGACCCTGTCTTATATTTTTTTGAACCCTGAAATAAGCGCTTGGCCTCATTGCCATGCGCTCCGAAGCCTGATTGGGATTATTATCAGGGGAAGTCTTATTTTGGGAGAAACGGGGTAGATTGGCATCAAAATATCTGCTGGAGGGGAGTGGGGGTGGGAGCTGAGGCTTTGAGTTTGTCTTTCGGAGCATGTTTCTCCTTTAGGGAAAATATAATATTCTGCCTTTTTAAATATTTCCTACAATATTTCATTCTAGGAGAGGGGTGGGTGCTAACTTTCTACAGGTTCAAGGGGGAATTATTTGGCAGGTACTTTCTTAACAGTATTTACTCAAGGATGCATTTTCTATCTCTTGTCCAGGACTTGTTTTTTTACTATAACCACAGATTGCATGCTTCATCTGCAATTGTAGGCCTTATAAACATGACACATTATTTTGAAAGTATAACAAAGAACATCACAGACCAAGTGTTAGGAGATACATGAGGATGTGTCTCCTATTTTTTTTAAAAATGTAAAGCTTTACTTTGCATCTATGCTGACTGGCATTTCCGAATAACAAAAACCTTTGAAAATCTGTGTATCTGCTTCAAACTCTTTAGATGTGCTGAGTTAATTTTATTCCAACAAAATTTTCCAAATGGATTATGGATTATTTTAAACTAAAATTAATCTGCTCTTATTACAGACTTGTAATAGTTTTAAATTATTTCTGCTCTACGTGGCTGACATGTAACAAAGAGACTAGGAAAAACTAGTCTGCGCTATATTCTATAATACAAGTTGGAGGTCTCTCAAAGTGACACATTGTCCCCTTCCCCTTACAAAACTGACGGAAACCCCACACCTTTGGAGAGAATATTTAGAAGAGAATATTACCTCTAAATAGAGGAGCATAAAAAATAATTGGGTATAAAATACCAGTGGACACTATTTGTGGTTGGAACTAAGGCAGCCTGTACTTTTGATGGAAGGAGGCAGCACTGTTGTTTTTCCAAAAGATTAGTAATTTATTAAATTTGTATGCTGCTTAACTCTCAACTACTCTGGGCAGCTCTCAACAATCAAATCAGAGTAAAATAATAAAAATAAAACACTGCTTAAAACAGCAAGAACAGAGGAAATGAAATATAATTGGAAAAATAGATATATATAGTCATATTACATTACATTACACATTATATTAGGCTATATAGTCTAATCAGGGGATCTGAGTCAGTTTTATTAATGGATCTCCAATTTCTTAACCAAACGAAATGACAGAAGAGGAAAATGGTGCTAAAGGTTGCATTCTTTAGAGCCATTTTTACACCCCCGTGATTTCAAAATATGTTGGATTTAATTTCCATCCTCCCCGTGCAATCCTAAAACGGCAATGCTCATCCACATTTCAAAGGTCCATGATGGAGGACGATTGTTCTAGAAAAGGTGTACAAAATTCCATTGCATGTATGAAGTCACCCAAAAATAAAATCACCAATACCCGTGTTGTTGTTTTTTTAGTCAGACTATTGATGTGCCTTTTGAAAATTACAAAAACCGAATCACATCACTGGCAACTGCAAATATCGTATTTATTAAACTTACAAAAGTTATAGCTGAAGCGAATTCATCATGATTAAGGGAAGATGTATTGCTACAATAATTCACCGTAGAGGGGCTCAATATTAGAAATAATCACTGAATGAAGTCTCCTTATGCAAAAGCAGTCTATCTTTGAATGTCTGGTCCATAAGTACACCACTTTGCCCTTATGCTTTTGGGGCTTCCCACAGAGACAAAATGGTTAAATCATACCTAGGAAAACAAGGGTCTTCAACCTACCATCAGTACAGGTAGTCCTCGACTTACAACCACAACGGAGCCCATGATTTCTGTCGCTATGCAAGAGAACTAAGTAAGTTTTGCTCAATTTTACGACCCTTCTTGCCACAGCAGTAGTAACACAGTTGTAAGATGAATCTGGCTTCCCCATTGACTTTGCTTGCTGGAAGTTCACAAAAGGCGATCTCATGACCCCAGGACACTGCAACCGTCATAAGTATGAGCCAGTGGCCAAGCATCCGAATTTGGATCAACTTCAGTCATTAAAAGGAATGGTTGCAAGAAGACTACCCCTAGGTACATTTGGAAATTTAAGGACATGCTGGGAGGGGTGGGGGGGCTCACTGCTATAATGCTGGCGCTGTTCTTGTATCAATCAGAGTAGAGCTGGAAGGGACCTTAGAGGTCTTCTACTCCAGCCCTCTGCTCAAGCAGGAGACCTTATACCAGTGATGGTGAACCTATGATTGAGTCCTACGGGAGAAAGGCGGTATATAAATATAATTAATAAATAATAAATAAATAAACCTTTTCAGCACCAAGTGCCCAAACCACAACACGCATGAATGCATGTGTGTGCGTGCCAGAGCACCAGAACCCCAAAAAGCAGCTGGCCGGCGCACACATGCCTGTTTTCAGCTGTTTTGGGACCATTTTCAAGCCATTTTCCAGCACTCCGGAACCCACAAAGACCAGCGCCGGAAGCCAAAAGAGCAGCTATGGGCTATGTGTGCCACCTCTAGCACCTGTGCCATAGGTTCGCCATCATGGCCTTATACCATTTCAGACAAGTAAATGTCCAATCTCTTCTTAAAAACCTCCAGTGATGAAGCACCCACAACTTCTGAAGGCAAACTTGTTCCACTGGTTAATTATCCTCATCACAAACTGGAATTAGGTTTCACCTTAATTCCAGGTTGCTTCTCTCCTTGATTAGTTTCCATCCGTTGTTTCTTGTCTTGCCTTCTGGTGCTGTGGAAAATAAATTTGATACCGCCCCCCCCCCTCCTCTGTGGCAGCCTCTCGGGATATTGGAACACTGCTATCATGTCCCCCACTCCTGCCCCAGTCCTCTAGATTAGCCAAAACCAAGTCCTGAAACCTTTCTTCATATGTTTTAGTCTCTAGGTCAGAGGTGGGTTCCACTTACCTTTACTACCGGTTCACAACAGGAGCGCATGCACAGATCGTCCATTATGACATCCGGGCGGGTGGGCAGAGCCTCCCGCCCAGTAGTGGGTTTCAAAATTTTTTTATTACCAGTTCTCTGGGCGTGGCTTGGTGGGCGTGGCATGGCATGGCTTGGTGGGCGTGGCTTGTGGGCATGGCAGGGGAAGGATACTGCAAAATCTCCATTCTCTCCCCAATTCAGGGGAAGGATACTACAAAATCCCCATTTCCTCCCCAATCCAGGGGAAGGTTACTGCAAAATCCCCATTTCCTCCCCATCAGCTGGGACTTGGGAGGCAGAGAATAGATGGGGGCGGGGTCAGTCAGAATTTTTACTACCGGTTCCCCGAACTACTCAAAATTTCCACTACTGGTTCTCCAGAACTGGTCAGAACCTGCTGAAACCCACTTCTGCTCCCGCCGCTTTTACTACCGGTTCGCAAGAACCGGACAGAACCAGGAGCAATCCACCACTTCTCCAGGCCCTTAATAATCTTAGCTGCTCTTCTTTGCACTTTTTCCAAAATCTCAACATCTTTTTTTTTTTTTGTAATGTGACCAAAACTGGATGCACCACTATTCCAGGTATGGCTTTACTAAGACTTTATAAAGCGGTACTGATACTTTTTAAAAAAAATTATTATTCTTCTACGCCTCTGTTTACACAACCAAGGATCGTATCCTATACAATTCTATATTTTAAGGGCACAACCTCTTCAAACGTCCCGCGGCCTTTCACTTTTATTTGGCATATGGCAAGTCAAATGGTCTCCTCGGTATCATTTTTATTTTATTTTTTTTATTTTATTTTTTTTGGCCCCGTTTCCTTTTGAGCAGCTTGGCAAACAGACAAGAGGTGGATCCACGGGCAATCACGATAGGTTTGCAGGGAAATGGGGCAAAAATGGGGCACCAGGAGCCTGGTGGCGTGGCAGACTAAAGCACTGTAATTAACATCAGCTGCCTGCAATTTCTGCAAGTTCAAATCTCACCAGGCTCAAGGTTGCCTCAGCCTTCCATCCTTTCTAAGATGGGTAAAATGAGGACCCAGATTGTGGGGGCAATAAACTGACTTTGTATAAATATACAAAAGTATGAAGGCTATTGCTTAACGTATTGTAAGCCGCCCTGAGTCTCCGGAGAAGGGCGGCATATAAATCAAATAAAAAAAAAAATCCTGAAGCATCCAGAATTGAGTTTAGATGTCCCCCTAAAACCAGGCACCGTTAAGTTTTAACCCACAGGGGAAAATTCCTGTATTACTGTCCCGTGTTTTAAAAGGAAGCAAGGGAGGAATTTCTTTTAGAGCTTCAAATAGGCTCCTTGCTGCTCGACGAAATATTTGCTTTAGATATTTCAAATTCAGAAGACTCGCAAGCCAAATGGGAAGGCCGGGTTTAAAAGATGCGCAGGGCAGCCTCCCTCTTCTCATCCCCTAAAAAAAGAGAGAGAGAGAGAGAGGCTGATGTCAGCTATTTTGGTTTCCTAGCCCCTTCCAAGCGCGCAGGACCACCAATTCCACGGGTCGCTTCACCCACCCACCCACGCATGCAACTTGGTCCCTGGGGAAGCGGCAAGCCAAGAGCAGAGCCCGGCAAAAGCTCCGCCGTTCCACGCGCAACTTTTTAAAGAATCCTGAGGAGAAAAGCGGGCGCCGCTCTCCGCAGCCCGCCAAGACGCCTTCGCCCCCGGGCTCGCTCCATTTTTTTACACACACACACACATGTATTTATATACACGCATGCACACGCGCTGGGAAAATGGCCGCTCGTCTTACACAACATGGTCGTTTTGGGGCGTGCACGTTCACGCGGGGTGGGGAGGGGGGGTGTTTCTTAACCTTGCACCGGAGTTTCCAGAAAGGACTCCTTGCTTCCTTCTTTCCTTCCCTCCCTTCAAGCGCTTCGAGACCCCTTTTTCTCCCAGCGGGAGTTTGGGGGGGGGGGGGGGAGATAATGAATAACTTGAGTTCTCCCTCGGATGCGATCGAGGGGGAGGGGGGCACGGCGTTTTGCACGCCCATTTCACCCTGCAAGCACAAACACACACACACACACACACAAACCCTCGTTTCCTGGCAAGGTTGGCCGAGGTGGCCTTTTTTATTTTATTATTTTATTTTATAATTTATTTTAATTGAATTGAATTAATTTAATTCAAACCCGGGAACTTTTTGCAAGCCTTTTTTTTTTTTTGAATCGAACCCTCTCCTGAGCAAGAGAAAGGAAAAGGGGGAAAAAAACCCCCCCGCGCCCCCCCCGAGTTTGCACGGGGGGGGGGGGGGGGGGAGCCGCCGCGTGCAACGGACAGGCGTGCAAGCCCTTGCACCACCCCGCGTCAAACGTACACAAACCCGAGCCAAGGTGCAAAAAAAAAAAAAAAACCACACAAACGCCAAAGGTTGAAAAATAGGCAAAGGCTTGGCTTGCAAACCCGCCTTCCCACCCCCAACCAACCACCCACTCACCCACCCACTCGCAACCTCTCACTCTGCGCCCGCATTAAACGATTGCAGACCCCTCCTCCACACACACACACACACACACACACTCACACCACACACACACACACTCTCTCTCTTTCTCTTTTTCTCCCCCACCCTCCCTTTCCCCTATTTGCAGCCACCAATCAGAGCGCCGTCATCCCGGGGCGCTGCGGCGGCTCCGCTTCCAGCCACGTGGGTCTCCGCCCTCCGCTCCGCTCGTGCTCGCGGAGGGCTCGTGGCAAGCCGCCGCCGTCGGTCTGCTCTTCAGAAGTCGCCTCCGGAACCCTTTTTTTTTTCCCCTCTCCCCCCCATTCCGGATTCCCAGGGAATTCCCACCCCCCACCCCCGATCGCTTCTGGTTCCCGTCCACCCCACACCCCGGGGGAGATCGGGGCTGTGGCGGAGATCGAACCAAAAAGCTTCCTAGCCGGGGACATGGTGGGCTTCACGGTCCCCGCGGAAGTCAGCGTGTTTTTGCTCGACGTGGAAGGCACCACCACTCCGATCACGTTTGTCAAGGTGAGTTGGGGTGGGTGGGTGGGGAGTGGGAGTTGCGTACGTTGCAAATCCTCAGGCTTGTAGGAAAGGAGGGGTTTTTTGGGGGGTGGGGGGTGTAGACGGGGCTATTGCAAAAAAAAATATTTTTTTTTAAAAAAACCCCACCCGTGGCTTCCTCTCGCGGGAAGCAGCCGCCTTTTGCCCTGCCTAAAACTTGAACGCGCGTGGGAATTGGGGGAACGGGGTGGGGGGAGGCGGATCTCCTTCAGTCTAGCTTTCTTTTACAAAAAGAAAAAAAAACCACGTCAGGATCGCCCCCCCCCCCCCACGCGTGTGGATCGCGCAGTCGGTTTAAGTGGTAGTGGAGAAGATGCTGGATTAGACCCCCCCCTCCTCTCCAAGCAGGCTCTGGATTCCAGTCCTTCTCTTTTAAGCACTGAAACCTGGGTGGGTTAAGTTAGTTAGAATTTACAGGAGTGGCCAAATTTGTGGGAACCTTTTGGGGAAAAGTGTATTTTCTAAAACTAGCTAATAACACCACTTTTTTGTGGGGGGGGGGAGTAGTACCTTAAAATTATATATCAATAGAAAGATAATTTAATCAAGAATGTAAGAATGTATTGATGTTAATCAGTAACTTTTATGAAGGATTTGCTATCAGAATAGCAGTTACAGTAGAAAGTAGAAAGGTGAAACACATAGATATACAAAACTTATCACCATAGAAAAAAATGAGATATACAAAAATTATCACCATGTCAGTTAATACTTATTTGGGTAACCTTTAGCACGAATTAACAGCCTTGCAACCTCTTCGCATGGAGTGAACCAAGTCTTTTAGTTCTGCAGCTGTTATCATGTGAAACCAAGATTGAATGACTGCTTCTATTAACTGGGTTTTATTGCTGGGTGGCTTCTGACTAACACATTCCTTGGCTCCATAGATTTTCAATTGGGTTAAGGTCTGGGCTATTCCCAGGTCATTACAGCAGCGGTGGGATAGGATTATCTTGAAACTCCCCCCAAAAAGTGGTGTTATTAGCTATCAAACCTCAAAAATACACTTTTCCCCAAAAGGTTTCCACAGTTTTGGCCACTACTGTAGAATCAATCATTCAGTCCAGCCTAGCTTGCAGGGTTGTTTTGTGGGGAAAGGAAGGAGTGTTAGTACGCCTGGCTTGAGTGCAACAAAAATCGAGGCAGGGAGGAAATTGTGCCTGGGTGTAAGTATTTCCTGTGGTTTGGATGAGAGTGACAGTGTAGGACAGTGTTTCTCAAATGTTGGCAACTTTTTAAGATGGGTGGACTTCAACTCCCAGAATTCCCCAGTTGCTGGCTAGGGAATTCTGGGAGTTGAAGTCCGCCCATCTTAAAAGTTGCCAACATTGAAAAACACTAGGGTAGGATATTTTTTTTTTAAAGTGGAGACAGTATTAATTGTTTATCTCTATAAAGTGTTGGGTTGGGTGTGTGCATGTTTTCTGTAAAGCTATGCTGACATAGGAAGGAAATCGGTTTAAGTTCAAGACTAAAAAGATGAACTGTTTGGTAGCTTTTACTTAAGGGAGTCATGTGGTTAAAAAAAAAACTTTAGCGTTATATACTGTAAAGATTACTTTTTAACCCTCATATTGGCCATGCAGTTGAATGTTTGCTGATAATCTATATACTAATCCCGTGATGGCGAACCTATGGCACGCGTGCCACAGGTGGCACACGGAGCCATATCGCTGGGCACGCGAGCTCAGCTCCAGCGCACAAGCGCGCGCCGGCCAGCTGATTTTCAGGTCTTCTGGGCCCACCGGAAGTTGGGAAACGGGCTGTTTCCAGCCCCCGGAGGGCCTCGGGGGATGGGGGAGGGAAGACCGTTTTCGCCCTCCTCAGACTCCTAGAAAGGCTACGGAGCCGGCCTACTGGGCCCACCGTGCCATCATGTGCCAAAAGCAGGGAGAGCACAGGGGAAGCACACGCATGTGCACGGGGGGGGGCACATAGAATTATGGGCGTGGGCACACAGGTGCACCACCCCCACCCCCACGTTCCCCCCACTTTTGGCACACGATGGCAAAAAGGTTAGCCATCACTGTACTAATCTATGCAAAATTTGGCTGGCCTAAAAAGATGGATGGATAGATGGATATGATTTGATGTGGTGTGTTAGGGTGAAACCAGCCAACTCTGAAACATTTAGTAAAGCAAATTATTAAATGATAGCTTCATGCAATTCAGTCTGAGATTCTGCACCAACATTGTTGCATTGCCATGGGAAAAAAAAATGATTCAATTATGTTTTATATCTGTCTTCCCATTTTTTTTTTCCACAACACCAATCCTGAGAGATACGTTAGGCTGACAAAGAACGACTTCTATGCCCTTGGGTGGATTTGAACCTGGATTTCTCCAATACTAGTCTTAATGCATTAACTGCATTGCCTTTTCGAATACCGGAATAGCCCAGTGCATATTTATTGGGCAGTAAATTGCAGTGCCTCTATGGACTTATTACCATGGAAAGACAGGAAGATATAATAGCTAGGAATCGACTTTGTCATTAGGGGGAGTGTCAACTTACGACCACGATTGAGGCCAGAATTTATGTTGCAAAGCGAGACATTTCTTAAGGGAGTTTTGCCCCATTTTACGACCTTTCTTGCCGCACTTGTTCAGTGAATTATTGCAGTTAAGTTAGTAACATGGCTGTTAAGTGAATTTGGTTTATCCATTGCTTGCCAGAAGGTCACAAAAGGAAACCGCACGATCTCAGAACACCGCAACCGTGCATGTCTGAGGTTGCCCACAGTCTGAATTTTGATCAAAGTGGCCATGGGGATGATGCAACGGTCGTAAGTGTGAAAAGGGGTCATAGGTTACTTTTTTCCCCCAATGATGTCGTAACTTTGATCGGCCGCTAAATGAATTGTTGTAAGTCAAGGACTACCTGTAATATTCTAAGGGATTTGCTGTTATTTTCTTTCCAGGGCCTGTGAAGTATGCAGCCTTTTCACTTTGCACATACTTTGCACTGCAAAGTAACCCCTCCCATTTAGAAAAAAAAAGTCACAGTAGCACAACAAAGAAATAATTATGGACTACAGGACAATGGCATGATTGATATAGATTATGTAATGTTGGGGGGAGGTACTGCTATGGAGAAGACACTCCAAGGCCAATTGGCTGACCAGATACTACAGGAATTTGGTGTTCCTTCAAGTAACCAGGCTGTAGGTCAGGTAGGGCTTAATTGGCAGCACCGTGAATCGTACCTGGAAGCAGAGGTGTAAACATGGGCATGCTGAGCCACGGCCAACTACTGCCTACAACTTCTGCCTTCTGGATCAATTTAAACTTCCAGTTTGTCTTCATGGGCAGCCCATGTAGAGCTGGCTGCAGTAGTCAAGCCATGAGGTCAGCAAAGTCAATGCAGAAGCAACAGATTCACTTAACAATCGTTTAACTTAATAAGCTGCCGTGCGTTGCTTAAACCCTGTTGTAAAAGTAAGGTCGTAAAATGGGGGCGAAATTCACTTCTCAAGTGTTTTGCTTAGCAACAGAAATTTTGGCTCAATTGTACTCATAAGTCAAGGACTACTTGGAGTTGTTCCCTAAATTAAAGAGATCTGTCTTTATCAGGTTTTCTTCCAGAATTGTATTTATTCCACACAAGCATCTAGATCACAGTTGCCCAGCCTTTTGGCTTGCTTGGGCCACGTTGATGGAGAGGAATTGTCTTAGGCCACATACAAAATACATAATTTGTCTGTCTGTCTCTGTGTACGTGCATCTTTTATTTTTTACGTTTTATATCTTCTGTGGCTGCATTACTAGCTGTCCAGGGTCGCGGTGTAGCCTAAGGGCCACAAGTCGTTCATGCCTGATTTAGAGTTTCAGGATGAGAATGCATATTGGCATGGAATTTAATCTAAAGGAAGGTGAATCATGTTTCAAAGACAATACATTGCCTTAAATACACGTCTCACACCGACCTCCAAATGTCTATGGAGATTCTCAGTCATCCAGGTCATGGTTGTCCCAAAGGTGCTTTTTCAAGAGGCAACTGGACTTTCTGGTTTTTCTTTGAAGGCGTTTTGCTTCTCATCCAAGAAGTTGAGAGCTGAGCTGAAGATGTGGTCCGCCAGCAGCCTGCGGAGCTGGCAGCGGAGTCGGACAGTGAGAAGGCTGGGGAGGAACATGCGCCAGTCCTGTAGTCTGGAGGAGCTCGGGCGAGGGCTCTGCGTCGGAGGCAGAGATGGGGCCAGGGCCGTTTGGGAGGTATGCCTCTAGAGTCCGATATCAGAGAGGCAGAGGAACAGGGAGGAACCTGTTTCTAGTGCACGCATGCGCAGAGCTGCCAGAAGACAAGAACAGTTAAAACTAAAAGGACGACTTGGGAGTAAGGCCTGGAGATTATTGCCCCGCTTAAAGCACGTGGGTCCTTTGCAGGAAAGCAACATTGTTTATTCTGTTCCCAGTCGGCATCTGTTTGATTCTGGACTCTGTATGGCTTTGCCAAGGAGGTCTTTGGCAGCGTGTCATGGGAGATAAAGGTTGGTGATTATCTCGAAGGACTTCTCCCGAATGACTTTTTGCAACTAATTGGGACTCAGCTGTGAATGAACGTAATTCACAGCTGTTGCAATAAAATATGTTTTTAGGACTACTTGTGTGTTTTAATGACTCAGGAAGCCTAGGTCACAACAGAAGAAGCTTCTTGGATGAGAAGCAAAACATCTTCAAAGAAAAACCAGAAAGTCCAGTTGCCTCTTGAAAAAAATAACCTCTGGGATCGACCCCCCCGAAGTACTGTTTGCTGCAGTCTAGTGCACGAATAGGTCATCGGCACAATTAGTCAAACAGAGATGGAAGTTATCACTTTTGGTTGCCCAAAATTGGGCTTTGTTTCAATTGACCTTAATAACTTTAACAAGGTCTCTTATATAGAATTAATTTTCCCCATGATTTGCTTTTCAAGCACGAGCAGCCAACCTTAACCTATGTGACTTATTTAACATGAAGGTCACATCATGGTCACTTAGCAAGCCAAGTAGACCTGGACATGGAGATCATGGCAGACGTGATCAATCTTAGTTTAATGTAGTTCTATCTCATAGAGATGTTCCTCAAATTATAGGCTTTTTGATGCTTTAAGAATAGCACAGTTGCTGATTCAGCATTTGATTATGTAGCTAATTGAAAGGCACACGGTCTGCTGGAACAGGAAAAAAAATATAACAGGAAGGAGGAATCTGTCTCACATCACTGGCGTACAGGAAATCCTTGACTTACAACTATTCATTTAGCGACCATTCAAAGATACAACAGCACCGGAAAAAGTTGCTTATCGACAGTCTTCGTATTTATAATCACAGCACTGACAATCAGATGATTAAAATTTGAGTGCTTGGTAAGCGGCATGTATTTACGACACGTGTGTCTGTCTGTCTGTCTGTCTGTCTGTCTCACACAATCGTCATTTCAAACTTTCCCAGCTGGATTCCAAAGAACAAAGTCAACGGGGAAAGCTGGATTTGCTTAATGACTGTGATTCACTTAACAACTGCAATGATTTGCTTAACAACCGTGGCCCAAAAAAAAAGGTCATAAAATTGGTCGTAACTCGGTTAATAACCGTGTTACTTAGCATCAGAAATTCTGGTCCCAATTGTCGTAAGTCAAGATCTACCTGTATGTCAAAATTACTGTTTTTCCATTGGGCCTATTTGAGTTTATTATGGTATTAAGTATTGTGGGGCTTTTGCAGCCAAACCAATCGAGAGCCTTAAAAACTAAACCCATTTGTTATCACCTACTTAGGCCATGTACGCAAGGATACTTTAAGAAGAGATTCTTCATTCTTTTTTAACAATGAAGTGCCTTTTTTTTTTTAAAGAGCCTTGGTGGTGCAGTGGACTAAAGTGCTGTTAAGTAGCACTTAGCTTCCAGCTGCCTGCAATTACTGCAAGTTCAAATCTCACCAGGCTCAAGGTTGACTCAGCCTTCCATCCTTTCAAGGTAGGTGAAATGAGGACCCGGATTGTGGGGGCAATAAGCTGACTTTGCTAAAAAAAGAACACCGCTTAGGAGGGGCCGAAAGCCCTACTAAACAGGTATATACAAAAGTACGAAGGTTATTGCTTAACGCATTGTAAGTTGCCCTGAGTCTCCGGAGAAGGGCGGTATATAAATCGAACCAATAAGTAAATAAATAAAGGTTAGTACTTTGAAGGAAAAAAGGAGGGGGAAGGGGGGGGGAAATTCCCCCCCTCCCCCCCCCTTTTTTTAGGCCAAAGAATTTGAAAGAATATAATAAACTTTGTAAATAAAAATGGTGACGGTTTATAAAGGTTACTAAGTGCAAATAGAAATGCACGTTATTTTCATAGCAAGGAAGATAAAGCAGGAATGGTTAAATTGATTATTTAAAGAGGAAAATACGTTCTTATTTGGATATCACTTCTGGAATTTATGCTTGTGAAGAAAAAAAATATGCTTGTGAAAAAAAAATGATCTTGGTTTTGTTGATTAGAAAGATTTGGTGTTATAGAAATGGCTAGCTATATATTAATGTCTACAAGCAAAAAAGTTGAGGCTGGAATGTGTTTATCTCGCACTGTGTTAGGAAGAGTTGGCAGTCATTGCCCCCTTTTCTTTCTTTTTCTCTTCCCCTTTTTATTCCACACCCCTATTTCCCCCGTTCCCTTTCTTGCCCTTAATTTCTTATTTTCTTTTCTTTGTTGTATTTTATATAATAAAATAAAAAATTTAAACGGACAATGAAACTGCAAAAAAAAAAATCTGCATTTATTAAGCTATATTTACTCTCAAAAAGATTCAGTCTCTTTTTTCACTAAGTTTTTTTCGTTCTTGGTTTTCACTAAGTATGCTCACTATTTTCCCTAGCTACGTGCGTTTACATTTCTCTTCTGAGAATTAGGTTTTATAGATTTGGTGAAGTGACTGAATTAACCGTATTGGATAATCAATGCTTTTGAAGATGCCCCCAAGGTCTGATGATGTTTCCAAACATATGTCTACAGTAGCTTAAAACACGGATATCTTTTTGTTGTGTCCCCAGGATATTTTGTTTCCTTACATCAGGGAAAATATTCGCGATTATCTAGACACCCACTGGGAAGAAGAAGAGTGCCAGCAAGATGTTGGCCTGCTGAGAAAACAGGTAGATCATTGGACATCTCTTATTCCTTATTTATTTCATTTAAAATACTTGTATAGCCCAGTGGTGGGTTGCCCCCAGTTCAGACCGGTTCTATAGATCCGGTAGTAAAACTGGCGGAAGGCTCCACCCACTGACCCTGACGTCATCAGAAGCGATATGCGCAGAAGCAAGGCACGGGCGCAATCCCATTGCGAAGCGGTAGTAAAGGTAAGTAGAACCCACCCCTGGTATAGCCTCTTATCTCAACACAACTCTGGCTCTTCTCATGCCAGTCTGATATTGGCAGAATTACAAAATAACAGAATAACAGAGTTGGAAGGGACCTTGGAGGTCTTCTAGTCCAACCCCCTGCTCAGGCAGGAAACCTTACACCATTTCAGGTAAATGGTTGTCCAATCTCTTCTTAAAAACCTTCAATGATGGAGCACACACAACTTCTGGAGGCAAATCATTCCACTGATGAATTGTTCTAACTGTCAGGAAATGTCTCCTTAGTTCTAGGTTGCTTCTCCTTGATTAGTTTCCATCCGTTGCTTCTTGTCCTGCCTTCAGGTTCTTTGGAGAATAGCTTGACTCCCTCTTCTTTGAGGCAGCCCCTGAGATATTGGAACACTGCTATCATGTCTCCCCTGGTCCTTCTTTTCATTAAACTAGACATATCCAGTTCCTACAACTGTTATTTGTATGTTTTAGCCTTCAACCCCCTAATCATCTTTGTTGCTCTTCTCTCTACTCTTTCTAGAGTCTCAACATCTTTTTAATATTGTGGCAACTAAACCTGGTCGCCACCAATTATTACACCTGAACCTTACAAATAACCGTATCAACTCCCTGATTAATTGAATGACACGATAGTAGTGTTCCAATATTTTAGGGGATGCCACAATAAATAGGCCTATTTCCAAAGCACCTGAAGGCAGGACAAGAAGCAACAGAGGAAAGGTAGTCAAAGAGAGATCCAATCTAGAACTAAGGAGAAATTTTCTGACAAAACAATCGGTGGAATGGCTTGCTTCCAGAAGTTACGGGTGCTCCATCACTGGAGATTTTTAAGAAGAGATTGGACAGCCATTTGTATGAAATGGTATATGGTCTCCTCTTTCAGCAGGGGGTTGGACTAAAAGACTTCCAAAGACCAACTCATACTGAGTCATCAAGTCAATATGGCTCTTACCAGCCATCTTGACAGATTTTCTCCACGAGGATCCATTGTCCTTCAGGTCTTCAAATGATGTTACTGCTTCAATTGAGTCCATCCATCTTGCTATTGGCCTCCCTCTTCTTCTCTTTCCTTTCAACTTCCTAGCTAACCTCCAACCCTCATAAATTCTGACTTGCCAAATTGATGACAAAATCCATGCGTTAATGAGGTATGGAAGAAATATTTTTTCCCCTTCAAAACCTGTTCACCTGGAGACAATTTTTTTTAATTTTTAAATTTTTTATTAAAGATAGACAAATACATACTACATACATACAATACACAACATAGACAAAATATACATTAAAATCAAGTCTTGCAACTTGGGCCTTAAGAAAAAAGAAAATTACTTCGGTATTCTATATTTATATATATATATATACCTCCTTCATTATATAACGATATTTTAAGATTATTTCTTAATTTTTGTTTCCTTAGTTGGTATTCCCTTCCTATCCTACTGATCATTTATTTCGTTTTCCTTTTCTCTAACCAACTGTACCATCATTGCCAAACCAGATAGTGCTCTGTGTCTTCCTTTTCTTGTATTTCTTTGGTAAGCCTGTCCATCTCTGCACATTCCATTACTTTTTGTATTATTTTATCCTCAAATGGCGTATCTTCTGATTTCCACATTTGCGCGAACGTGATTCTTGCTGCTGTCAGGATATAGATTATCAAATATTGTATTTCTTTTTCATAGTGATTTGTTAGTATTCCTAATAGGTATGTTTCTGGTCTCAATGGCACTCTTTGGGTGGTAATTTCTTCCAGTTGTTTTTGGATCATTTTCCAAATTTTTTTTGCCTTTTGGCATGACCATCACATGTGATAGTACGTCCCTTTATGTGATCTGCATTTCCAACAGTCCTGTGTGGTGTTAGGGAACATCTTTGCCAAGGGGGTGGGGGGGGGAGATGCCACCTGTAGAACATTTTGTAAGTATTTTCCTTATAGGGTACAGACATTGTCAGTTTGGTATTTACTTTCCATATTTTTTCCCATTTATCGAGTTCAATGTTGTATCCAAAATTTTTCGTCCATGTTATCATACTCTCTTTCACCACTTCTTGCCACCTGGAGACAATTTGTATTTGCCCAGAAGAGGGGGAAATTGTTACAAGGCTGGACCATGAGTTATGTATAGGAAGTCATACTAATCTAGTAGGAGGTGCATTTTTTTTCCTTTTAAATCTATGTAGAAATTGCATACAGGCCTGCACAGAAATGGCATTGAGGAAAAATACCGAAACCTCCTTTTTTACGACTCTGTAATCTTAATTCAGGGCATACTGTTAAAAATAAGGATTATGAGGACATGAATAGTATTTTTTTAACAAAGTGAAAACCAATTGCATGGCAAGATGGCATGAATTAAAGCAAAACAGCACCCTTGGGTCTTAACTGTGAATTGCTGGAATGCTTCTGGAGCAGGCATTGGCCAGCAGCACTTCCCAAACTCGATCCTGTGCAGACATGTGAGCTTCAGCTTCCAGAATTCAACCAGCAAAGTTCATGTTAAATATGCAAGACATTGAAGTCCACACATCTGGAATATATTCAGATTGGTGAAGGCGGCTATTGGCATTCTTAGGAAATAAAAATGAATGTGCAGACTAACACTAGCAATTAAGGAGAAAGAACAAACTGAATATTATATGATATGGGAAGTATTCTATCAATGGTTAGAGAGTAAAAAGGGAAACTGGAAATAAAAGAAAAAGATTAAAGAATAGAAAATACGTTAAGATAGAGGTATAAATAAGATGATAATTTGTTAGTATGATGAGGAGGATAATTATACGTAATGTTGTTATTGTATTTTTACTAGAAATGTTAAAGAGGAAAAATGAATAGGCTTATAATGCTTAATTGTTTAATATACTATGATTTTAAGATTAGAGAATTAATATTAATGACGTTGCAAATGTTGAAGGTTGGTGCACAGAGATATTTGAACCCAGACGACACACTGTTTAAGGAAAGAGAGAATGTTTGTATTTTGAAAAACAAAAGAATAAAAAACTTTTTATAAAAAAAGAAAAGAAATAAAAATGGTGAGCATGCCAGCAGAAACAAGAAGTTATGTGAAGGCAGGAACTATTGGGGGGGGGGCTCGTCCCTTCCCATCCCAGCTGGAAGCATCACTTAGAATTCTCATCAACCTTGACATCTCAAGTGAATGTGGGAGCACCTTATAAATTAAGAGTTGGAAGGGATCTTGTAGGACATCTAGCCCCGCCCCCCCCCCCCCCCCGCCCAAGCAGGAGACCCTACACCATTTCTGACAGATGGCAGTCCAATCTCTTCTTGAAAGCTTCCAGTGATGAAGCTCCCACAACTTCTGTTACATGGGTTGATTGCTCTTGCTGTCAGAAAAGTTCACGTTATTTATTTATTTAGAAAATGCGTATAGCCGCCTACTCACTTGCAGTGATTCCAGGTGGCTTGCAAGCAATAAAAACACAGTATAGAAAATAAAATAAAATAAATAAAAAATCCAACAACACACACGCACACACACCGAGCAACAGCAAACAGTCAAATGAAGCATTTGATGGGGTCCATCCCATTCAGGGTTCTTCAGACCCGTTGGAAAAAAACCGAGTCTCCAGGGCCTTACGAAAAAGTGTCAAAGTGGGAGCAAATCTAATTTCTGAAGGGGTGATATTCCAAAAGGAGGGAGCCACCACGGAGAAGGCCCTTCTCCTGGGTCCCGCCAGATGTATCTCCTTAGGCCAGGGATCAGCAAACTTAAACACTCAAAGAGCCATTTGGACCCGTTTCCCACAGAAAAGAAAACAACGGGAGCCACAAAACCTTTCCCGTGCCTGACTATTTCCTGAGTGGCCACAAAACTAGCATATGTAGTTGAATTAAACGTTCTGTTTTCTTCTGAAACTTTTCTTTTCTTGGATTTATCTATGGTTGGCCTACCAGGGTCGAAAAGCTCAATAAATGGCATGCCAGTGGGTGTCACACATTGGCGGTTGTGACGCATATTTTGAGCGACAGAGCCGCAGCAGAGGGATGAAAGAGCCACATGCGGCTCCAGAGTCACGGGTTGCTGACCCCTGACTTAAGAGGTCACCTTGCTTGTTATCTCTTTTGATTTCCTTAGGCTGAAGAAGACTCTCATATGGAAGGAGTGGTGCCTATCCCACTGGAAACCAGGGATGGAGAAGAAGAGGTTGAACGGGTCATCCAGGCCGTGATAGACAATGTCCTCTGGCAGATGTCTTTGGATAGGAAGACCACAGCTTTGAAACAGCTCCAGGGCCACATGTGGAGAGCAGCTTACGAAAATGGCCGCCTGAAGGGAGAGTGAGTAGTTCCTGGTAGTGGGCAGACTTCTTCTATGGCTGAGGCCGCTTTATACATTATTTCTTTCATTATCCAAGAGGTATTGCAATGAAATGATATCATCAGAGGGAGCTAGGATAGAATGTTTGGCTCTTTTTATCAGGGGGTGATTTAATACAAGGATAGATAGATAGATAGATAGATAGATAGATAGATAGATAGATAGATAGATAGATAGATAGATAGATAGATAGATAGATAGATAGAATGAATTTTTTATTGGCCAAGTGTGATTGATTGGACACACAAGGAATTTGTCTTTGGTGCGTTTGCTCTCAGTGTACATAAAAGAAAAGACACGTTCATCAAGAATCATAAGGTACAACACTTAATGATAGTCATAGGGTACAAATAAGCAATCAGGAAATCAGTAATCCTCAACTTAAAAAAACGATTGATTTAGCGACCGCTCCAAGTTACAACAGTACTGAAAAAAAGGGGACTCATGATCGTTTTTCACACTTATGACCATTGCAGCATCCCCGTGGTCACGTGATCGAAATTCAGATGCTTGGCAACTGGTTCATATTTATGACAGTGGTCGTGTGATCCCTTTTTGCAACCTTCTGACAAGCAAAGTTATTGGGGGAAGCCAGATTCAGTTAACAACTAAATGTAACAACTGCAGTGATTCATTTAACAGCTGTGGCAAGAAAGGTCGTAAAATGGGACAAAACTCACTTCACTACTGTCTTGCTTGGCAACAGAAATTTGGGGCTGAATTGAAGTGACCTTGTCACAGAAAGAAGCATTTTCTACAATTACTCTACTGTATTTTATATTTTATTTATTTATATTTAAATTTATATACCGCCCTTCTCCCGAAGGACTCAGGGCGGTGAACAGCCAAAGGTAAAAAAAATAAAAATACAAAAATTTAAAAGCAATTTAAAAAATATTAAACAATTTGGCCCAACAATTTAAATACCCCATTTAAAATTAAAATTAAAATTAAACAATTAGAGAAGTTAGGCCAGCCCGGCTTGTTGAAATAAAAAAGTCTTGAGGGCCCGACGGAAAGTACGTAGATCCGGGATCGTCCGTATCTCTGGGGGGAGCTCGTTCCAGAGGGCAGGTGCTTCCACAGAGAAAGCTCTCCCCCTGGGGGCCACCAGTTGACATTGTTTGACCTACGGCACCCCGAGGAGCCCCTCTCTGTGGGAGCGTACTGGCCGGTGAAATGCTTTTTCCTCATTTATACAAGACACTTCACCCCTTGCACTGTTTTCTACCATGTTTCCCCAAAAATAAGACCTCCCACAAAAATAAGACCTCCCCAAAAATATTTAAAGGCATGCGCAGTCGGTCCCTGCTATTTCCTCTGGTTAGGGTTAGGGAGACAGAGCTGGAAATCAGGTAAGACGGCAAGAGGAACCCCATCTTGCTCCAGGCACCCCAAAATAATAAGACCTCCCCAAAAATAAGGCCAAGCGCTTATTTCAGGGTTCAAAAAAATATAAGAAAGTCTTATTTTCAGGGAAACACAGTACATCCTTGGAAAACAATACTTTTGCTCAACCTTTCCTTAAATATTTGATGATTATCTGATTTTATCATAGATGTTTTAATTGCTTTTCAATACACTATTTGCCGTTCACTGCTTAGAGATCATGATTAGGATAAGCTTCCAGTGATGTCTTAAAATATTGGTGAGGAAAGCTGTTTCATGGCCTCTTCAACAATTCTGTCTCCATGTCCTGCCCGGCCTATTCCAGATTCTTTAAGGATGTCGTTCCCGCAGTGAAAAAGTGGAAAGAAGCAGGAAGAAAGGTGTATATTTATTCCTCTGGGAGTGTGGAAGCTCAAAAACTTTTGTTTGGAAACTCGACAGAAGGTGATATTTTAGAGGTAAGCATACAGTCTCAATATCTATGGAGATTCTCAGTCGTCCAGGTCATGGTTGTCCCAAAAAGTGCTTTTCCAGAAGCCAACTGGGCTCTCTTGAGATTTTTTTTTCCCTTGAAAACATTTCACTTCTCATCCAAGAAGCTTCTTCAGTTCTGATTGAATGGTGGGGAATGGAAGGATTTATATTCTTCATAGTCAGCTGGTCGTTAGCAGTCTGAAGATCTCTGAGAGTCATTGAGGCAACTTGTAAATTTGTCTTTCCCCTCAGGGTCACCTGAATCAGAGTGCAAATAGGTGTGGAACCTTCTTGGGACTGCTGAAATGACTTGTGTTGTGGACAGGAGATAGTGATATTGTATTCCTTCCCCTCTGGTGAGAGGGGGCTGCTCAATTTCAGAGCGCTAACAACCAGATGACTGCGAAGAGTATAAATCCTTCCCTTCCTCACCATTCATCTAGAACTGAAGAAGCTTCTTGGATGAGAAGCAAAATGTTTTCAAAGAAAAAAAAAGAAAGTCCAGTTGCTTTTTGGAAAAGCACGTTTGGGATATATAGTCAGTTTTTCAGTGTTTCCCTGCCAAAGATAGTAGCACTTCGTGCCTCTAAAACAACAGTAATATTACAAAGGCAGCCACTGTGGTATAGTGCTTAAGATATTGGACTAGAACCAGTGGTGGGATTCAGCCAGTTTGCATCACTTCGGGAGAACCGGTTGTTAACTTTCTGAGCAGTTTGGCAAACTGGTTGTTGGAAGAAATCATTAGGGCAGAGAACCGGTTGGTAAATTATTTGAATCCCACCACTGACTAGAACTAAAGGAATCCCAAGTTTCTAGTTCGGGGTATCAAACTCAATTTCATTGAAAGCCTATTAGGTGTTGTGTTGGCCCCCGGGGGGGGGGGCGTGGCCAGCTCAACATCACTCGTGTTGGGGGCACCTGCGGTGGCCAAGTGCTAAGGCAGGACTTCCCTCAGACTCTGCCTCACTCTCATCATAATCTTCCTTCCTTCTTTTTCCTCTTTTTTCCTTCCCTCTTCATTCTCCTTTCTTCTTCCTTCCCCTCTTTTTTTCTTCCTTACTCTCTTCCCATCTTTCCTTCTTTTTCTTTGTCTTTCCTCTCTTCCTTTCTCCTTTCCTGTCCCTTCTTGCATGCTCAAATGGTTTTGCTTTTAGTTTGTTTTGCTAGTGCTCTGCCAACAAAAACGGAGCTCAGGCCCATTTTCTGCTGGGACGGCCTCTTGCAACCCCCAGCTCCATTTTCGTTGACAGAGGGCTGCAGGAAGCCGTTGCGGCCAAAAACGGCCTGGGAGGGCCATGCACAGACCTCCCAAGCTCCTTTTTCGCTGGCACCGTGGGCCAGTCCTTTCCAGGGTGCCACCGCAGGCCAGATGTAAGCACCCCGCAAGCTGGATCCAGCCTGCGGGCCTTGAGTTTTGACACCCCAGTTCTAGTCTGTTATCAGCCATAAAAATAGTTATCAGCCATAAAAATCAACTGATTTTGGGCGCGTTCCAGTGTTGCTTACCTCAAGAGGATTGTTGGAGGAATAAAACTAAGAACTACCGGTACATGTTCTTTTTGTAATATTGCATCCAGTTTTGGTCACCACAATATTAAAAAAAAGATGTTGAGAAAGAGTGCAGAGAAGAGCAACAAAAATGATTAGGGGACTGGAGGCTAAAACATTTGAAGAACGGTTGCAGGAATTGGCTATGTCAAGTTTGATGAAAAGAAGGACTAGGGGTGACATGATAGCAGTGTTCCAATATCTCAGGGGCTGCCACAAAGAAGAGGGAGTCAAGCTATTCTCCAGAGCACCTGAGGGCAGGACAAGAAGCAATGGATGGAAACTAATCAAGGAGAGAAGCAACCTAGAACTAAGGAGAAATTTCCTGACAGTTAGAACAATTAATCAGTGGAACAACTTGCCTCCAGAAGTTGTGGGTGCTCCATCACTGGTGGCTTTTAAGAAGAGATTGGATAACCATTTGTCTGAAGTTTTTTTTTTTTGTTATAAAAGTTTTTATTGGTTAAAAATAAACAATATTATCGCTTACAATATGTAGAATTTTCATTATCCTTTTACAAAGATAATATATAATTACTTTTTTTCACATACAGCAGATCTTCCCTTATTAAAATTACAAATTTAGCAACCGGATTTATATAAAAAATATCAATTCAATATCCAGAGTAATATTAAAGTTTACAAAAATAAGAGATATCATAAAAGGCACAAAATAATATATTCCTCTCACTTCATCATTTCTTGGTTCTAGATCTCAAGGTTCTGGCCTTAGCACCCCCTTCCTCCTGGACCGCCACGGCCTTGCCCGCCCCTGCTCCTTGATCATCTAGTACCTCCCCTTCCTCGGTTCCTGTATCTTCACCCTCTAGGAGGGTCTTATGTTGCTCCAGATAGGCCTGAGCCTCCATCACACTATTAATTTTCTTCCTACTGCCCTCCCAGAAAATCATCAAACCTTCCGGCATCAACCACCTGAAGCCTATTCCCTTGAGGTACAATTTACTTGATAAAAAATAATAATTTCTTCTTGATTCTCGTACCTGTCTAGGGATCTGCTTCAAAATGGTGACCTCCTTGCCCCTGTATATCAGCGCCCCCGATCTTTGAGTTCTCAGTATTTCATCTCTCGTTTCCCTTCTCACAAATTTAATGTGGACCTCTCTTGGGACACTATGTAAAATTGCATATTGTGAATTTACTCTATAAACTAGATCCATGTCCCATCTCATAAAATCCAAACCTCTTTCAATAAATTCGCCCAACAATTTAACCATCACTTCTCGCAGATCTTCCTGGTCCACTTCTTCCACATTTTGAAACCTGAGAAAATAAGACATTCTATCCAACTGCGAAGTTAAAATTACATTTCCTCTCATTTCTTCCCTCTTCTGGATTGCCCGCACCTCCCCCTCCAAACCTCCCACCTTTTTCTTGTTGTCCTCAACCACCTGTTGAACAGCACTTAAATCTTTTTTCATAACTACCATTTCAGATTTTATTTCCAATTGCCCTTTTTGCAAAATATCAAGTTTATCAAGCTTCTCATCCAATTTTGCCAATTTCTGCAAAATGTTTTCAATGTCAGCTGCGGCTGGTCTTTGTCCTTTAGCCATCTTACAGTAATGAAGAATGAGAGGTCCTCAGGTAGGCACAAGCATCCAGAAGTAGAAGGTTCTCTTAAAAATCAGCTCTATTTCCTCACGATCCACCAGAGGGCGCTCACAGGAGCAACGAGTCCGGCTTGTAGAGTAGGTCAAACAGGAAACCAGCGGTGGGTGATGTCATCAATTATATACAAAGAAGCAGGAAATCAAGCTCCAGCCATGTTTCTCCAGAAGGACAGAGGGCTCCAGCCTCCCTTCCCAAATTCTGCCTCCACCATTCTCCACAGAAAATCAGTAAAGTAAGAGGTCTCCTTATTTTTTCTCGCTCTTTCTTCTCAACTACGGCGCCCTTCCCAGCTGCAAGGGGGGGGGAGAAACTTCAGCCCCCCCCCTCACCCACAGGACGCCTCGTTGCTTCGCCAGTCAAAATCTCTCCTTTTCTAATTATTCTCCGGCCTGCATCTCTTCCTCTTCCGATCGCCTCTTTACCTGCTGCCTTAATTTCGATATACACCGGGTCCTACAGGCACATAGGCACGTAACGGCCTTGGAATGGCCGCTGCGTGCTGCCCACACTCGCTGGAGCCTCGGGCGCGCCAGCATTGGCCGCCCAGCCCCTGGAGTTGAGGCAGGGGACCCCTGGCGAGCCGCCCTTAACGGCGGGTACCCCCAAACCAGGGCACCCGGCCCCGAGGGGCCTCCAAGCGGGGGGGAAATTCAGACGCTGGGGCAAAGAACCCAAACAACGTCTGCTGCCATCTGGAGCCGGAAGTCGTTCCACCATTTGTCTGAAGTGATGTAGGGTTTCCTGCCTAAGCAGGGAGTTGGACTAGAAGACCTCCAAGGTCCCCTCCAATTCTGCTATTCTGTAATGTTCTCTTTCCATCTATCAGCTCTTTGATGGTCATTTTGACACCAAGATAGGACCTAAAGTTGACAGCGAGAGCTATCAGCGGATTGCTGCAAGCATTGGATGTGCCACCAACAACATACTATTCTTGACGGACGTCACTCAAGGTAATAAAGCTAATGGCTGCTCTCTGGTGTGGTGAGTGGGTACATGTCTAGTGGATGCTAGAGGCAAGATGAGAGCACGTGCCCTGAAGGTCGACAGCAGCGTGGAGCAAAAGTTTTACAAAATAATTATCTTATGTAATTCCCCCTTTAGGGAAGAGGAGCTGTAGAGGAGATGCTTTGGATCTAAAACTGATTGGGTTTAATATTTGACACCACTAGGTGGAGTTTGGAAACCTCTGTCCAGGCTGATTATTTTAAGGCAACCACAATCCACTAAAGTCTGCTCTGTGACTTCCACAGTGTTGGGGTTAGAAATTGCTTTAAAAAAAAAAAAGGAAGGGGGAATATCCCTATTTTAATTCATTCTCACATTTTTAAAAAAACCTTGCTTGCAAACGTGAGAGTAACAGGATTGTTTCTGTGGGTAGGAACTTTCTGATGGGGATGTCAAATTAAGCATTGTTCTCCCCTCCCCAAATTATTGCTTGAAATGGTTTGAATGCAGGGATTTGTTTTTTTGCCATGTGCTTTTTCCCCGCCTGACTTTATAGATAAGCCCCTTACATGTAGTCTTTGACTTACTGTAGCAGAAATCTCTAACCGTGGCAACTTTTTAAGACTTGTGGACTTCAACTCCCAGAGGTCTGGGAGTTGGAAGTCCACAAGTCTTAAAGTTGCCAAGGTTGGAGACTCCTGTACTGTAGGACTGTAATAGAGCCTGCCCACTACAGTTGTAAAATGGAATCGTCTCATGGCTGACCTGATTTTACAACCTTTTTTTGGAGGTGGTCGTTCAGCGAATCACCGTGGATGTTAAATGAACCCACAGTTATTAAGAGAACACCACAGTTGGTTAACTAAACCTGTTGTTCAACTATGGGGTTGCTTTTGCCAAGATGGGTTTCAGCCAAGAAGTCATAAATCACAGTTGTGTAACCACTGGACGCTGCAGACAGCCATAGAAGCAGCTTGATTGCGGAGTACCCAAAATGCAGTCATGTGACCATAGGGCTGTGCAGTCACATGACCATTGGAACTGGGTCATAAGTATCTTTTGGGGCGGTCTGTCATAATTAAAACGGTGCTAAGCCAACTCATTGTAAGTTGAGGACTACCTATACAGGTAGTTCTCGACTTACAACAGTTCGTTTAGTGATCGTTCAAAGTTACAACGGCGCTGAAAAAGTGACTTATGACCGTTTTTCACGGTTACAATCTTTGCAGCATCCCCATGATCACGTGATCAAAATTCAGATGCTTAGCCACTGGCTCATATTTATGATGGTTGCGGTATCCCAGGGTCACATGATCCCCTTTTGCGATTGTCTGACAAGCAAAGTCAATGGGGATGCCAGATCCACTTAACAACCAGGTTACTAACTTATCCACTGCAGTGGTTCACTTAACACCTGTGGCAAGAAAGTTTTTCAAATGGGGCGAAGCTCACTTTATAAATGTCTCACTTAACAACGGGAATTTTGGGTTCCGTTGTCATACGTTGAGGACTACCTGTAGTGGGTCCTAAGGAAATGGGAAGTACAGGTAGTCCTCGACTTACAACAGTTCATTTAGTGACCAAGTTACAACGGCACTGAAAAAAGTGACCGTTTTTTCCCACTTAACAACCATTGCAGCCAGTGACTCATATTTATGATGGTTGCCGTGTCCTGGGGTCAGATGATCCCCTTTTGCGACCTTCAGATATGGGGAAGTCAGATTCACTTCACAACCGTGTTACTAATTTAAGAACTGCAACAATTCACTTAACAACGGTGGCAAGAAAGATCGTAAAATGGGGCAAAATTCACTTAAGAAATGCCTTGCTTATCAACAGAAATGTTGGGCTCCATTGAGGTTGTAAATCAAAGACTATCTCTACCTGGACCGAACAGGTGATACCCCGGAAGTAGCCGGTTCGGTGCTGTCCAGCCATGACTATGGTGGCGCAGTGGTTAGAGTGTAGTACTGCAGGCTACTTCTGCTGACTGCCGGCTGCCTGCAAATTTGGCAGTTCGAATCTCACCAGGCTTAAGGTTGCTTCAGCCTTCCATCCTTCCGAGGTGGATAAAATGAGGAGCCCGACTATTGAGGGCAAGAGGCCGACTCTGTAAACCGCTTAGAGAGGTCTGTAAAGCGATATATAAGTCTAAGTGCTATTGCTATTGTCCAAATGAGCCTCGCTTTGTGTCCTTTAGAAGCAGATGCTGCCGAAGAAGCGGACATGCATGTGGCTGTAGTGATCCGGCCGGGCAACGCAGGACTGACAGACGATGAGAAATCGTATTACAGACTCATAACCTCTTTCAGCGAACTGTTCCTGCCGTCCTCTGCTTAATTTAATTTGCACCTAGGATTAAGGAAGAGGGATGGGGAAAGAGGAGAGGAGCAGCTGAGAAAAATCCTCCTTACCGTTTATTGTCATTCCTGCCAGCGATAAAGAGTCTCGAAAACAGGACTATTGGGCGCCTAACTTCCCCAATGACACAAAATTGGAACCCGATGGAAAATTTGCCAGTTCTGTGATTGGAGCAAAGTGAATCTCTCAACGAGAGGTTGCCTTGGTTTTTTTCTTTGGATTTGCAAACGGAAGAGTCAAGAGGTACAACTCAAAGAGAAGGTCCTCCTGTCTTTTTGAGGTCAACCGGTGGGATGCAAAGCCCACCTCCCAGTCAGTTCAAAGGAGCCAGCAGTGGAGACCTGCCTTACGAGATGCGTCTTGGGTATATACTACAAACTCCTCATCTTGTATTGGCGTCACACTTGATGGCAGGTTTTTAAAGTCTTCTGGTCTTCTTGTTTGTAGTGAACGTAGGGGAAATCCAGACTATTTATAGTTGAAAAAAACGTGGCAAGCGGAGCTCTCTGAATTGATTGGTCTTTGGGAAAGGGAAGGAAAAAGTAGCACAGGCACCATTAACTCAATCAAACATGCAAGCTAGTAAGAACATCTGTGCCAGCTGGAGCATGTGGAAGGCATGATTGATCCTTCGTCACAAAAGAGTTGCATGATTGCTCAAAGGTTGTCCTTAAACCTGGGGGAAAGGGAGCGTTTTATTATTAATTTTCTTTCCTGGGATCGAATTGCTGGAAAATTGCATTCTAAAAATCCTGCAGGTTAGTCCTTTTACCTAGTGCGCTTGAAGGTGTAACGGAGACCTTAATTGTTTTGTGTGGCTTCGCTTGTTCCTTTTATGTGCCGCATTTCAAGAGTGGTAAGCATGTCTCAGTGTCGACACCGCTTCCTTTCCGTTGGGTTGGTTTTTCAAGGCCTCCCAAGTGTTTTTAGCAATCCAAAACGGAAATACTTGTCTCTTCAGCATGTTGCACACTTTTATGTTCTGCTAGAAGTGCTATTTTGCCTCCTCGAACCCTACTCCTTCTCACAAAGGATGTAAGAGGGAACAAACTCAAAATCCTATTAAACGGAACTTAAACGCCAATATTTTTTTCCATTTAGCCAATCTATTTACTGTGTTTCCCCGAAAATAAGACCCTATCTTATATTTTTTTGAACCCTGAAATAAGCGCTTGGCCTTATTGTCATGCGCTCAAAAGCCCAATTGGGCTTATTATCAGGGGATGTCTTATTTTGGGGGAAACAGGGTAGACGTTACATCCTTGCTTGGCAATGGGCCTATTGTAACAACTGCAAAGCTGGATAAAGTACTGAATTCGTAGGATGTCATCCCAATTTAATTGGAAATGTCCAGAGAATCTAGAAGGCTGCCCAGAGTCTTAACAATGGAACCAAGCACACAATATCTTAATTCCAAAATTTGATGTCCTCTGTATGTATGTTGTGGGCAGCCCTTCCAGTACTTGAAGATGTTGTTAGAAATCAGCCTTGCGGTTGTGTTCCAGGTGGAAAGGGCTGATTCTCAGAAATCCACTATACAATCCACATACGGTAGGAAAAGTCAGACATGGTATTAAAATTCTCGTGTATTGAGTTTATAAATCCTTTCCCAGTCTGGTTGCTAATGGAGAGGCTCCATATTACCGATTTAATCAATGTCAATATAGGATTGTCGCCTTGTGGTGCATGTCTTGCCTTTAAATAAAATCTATGACTGAACTAGAAGACTTGTGTCTGAAAGTAGCTTCAGCTTAGGTTGTTGCCCATAGAACGTGCATTTGTGAGGGAAAAAAATCAACTTTTATTCTTCACTGTTGATAACTCGTTCAACATCTTTTCAGTTTCTGAGGTATGCCAACGAAGACAATCCTGTCCAAATCAAGGAAATCTCTGCTCTTGTGTCTAAACCTTTAGGTATTTAAATCAGATTTTCCTCAGACACATGTCCTTTACTGAGGCCCAGATCCAGATCAATACAGGTAGTCCTCGACTTACAACAGTTTGTTTAACGACCGAAGTTACAACAGCATTGAAAATATTGACTCGCGACTATTTTTCACAGTTATGAAAAATGTACAAATTTTTTAAAATTTAAATCCGAATGTGATTTACATTTGGATGCTTGACAACTGGTTCATATTTATGACGGTTGCAATGTCCCGGGGTCATGTGACCATCTTTTGGCAACCTGACAAGCAAAGTCAATGAGGGAAGCCAGATGGCTTCACTTAACAACCATGTTATAGTTTAACAATTGCAGTGATTTACTTAACAAATGTGGCAAATCGTAAAATGGGACAAAACTCACTTAACAAATTTCTTGCTTAGCAACTTAGGTTCTGGGCTTAATTGTGGTCATAAGTTGAGGACTACCTGTATTACTTACTACTTGCTCTGTTCTTCTCCTTCCCTACTGCAGAGCTTAGGAAGAAAGCAAACACAGATGGTCCCCACCTTACAATTATAATTGAGCCTGGAATTACAGCCATTAAGTCATGCTAAGTCATTAAGTGAGCCAGCGTAGGACCAACCTGATTTTACATTTTTGCAGCCACAGCAGACATTAAGTGAATACCGTAGATGTTAAACGAACCATTGTCCATTGTGGGGGTTTTTTTTTTGCCAGAAACAAGAAGTAGATGCCAGTTTCCAACAAAGAATATTGTAAATACAAAAATAAATTAATAAAATTGCAATCATGCAACCATGGGTACTGCAAAAGGACATAAATGCGGACAGGTTGCCGAGCGTCCAAAATACAATCATGTGACCAGCAGGAGCAGCCATTGTAACTGAATTTGGGTTATAAGTACCTTTTTGGCGGGGGTCCATCACAACTTTGAATGGTCAGTAAGCGACCAGTTATAAGTCAAGGACTACCTGTACATTCCCCATGGAGAAAAATGTAAACGTCATATAATTCCCTCTACCTTTGGCTGAACCGTTTCTGGATTATCCGTCTCTTGCCTGCATAAACACAGATGTTTCTGAGTATTTGAGCAACAAGGTTATTCTCAGTGGACTCCTCTGAATATTTTTAATTGCTTGGCATTTGGGCTCAGCTTTATAAAAAAGGCAAGAATATAAACATGCTGTGTAGGTACAAGCACAAAGCAATACCCAGGTTTTCCATAAAAGAAATTTATTTAGTGGTCACGTGTCTGTATACAGTTATGAAGTCTTTGCTCAACCATATTGAAAAATGTGCCGTAAGAAATACTTAAAAGGTATGTACACTATTGTCGTGAAAAAAAGTTGGGTTGCATATTCAATGGAGAGAGAGAGGAAATGTTCACAAAACAATTTTTTCCCCTCTCTTTCAGGAAAAAAAAATGCAAAATATAAATGATGCAACATAAACATTAAAAAAAAAGTTCACAATGAATTATTTACAGTAAAACACATTTTAACAGAAACCCATTTAGCTGCTTGTTGGTGGATTTCTTTATGTTTCCAACCTTTTTGTAACTGGAGAAGTACAGCTGTTTTGGATTCCTTTACAGCTGGGGAAAGCAACCTGTTACCCACCAGATGTTTGTAACATAATCTTGCCATTGGCCATCCTGTCCGGAGATGATGGGAAATGAGTTCCAAAACATCTGAACAGCATTTAGCTATCTACACCTGACTTACAGCGTCTCTCATCAACCCCTCTAATATAGAAACACTTGTGTATTTTACAATTCTGTGTGCGTTTATGTCCTACATTGAAAACCATTATCACTTTGACAGATCTCCTACTTCTAATTATTAAACTTAAGCTTTTCACCCAATTCACTGCTCTCTGTTAAATATTTTCTGACTCCTATTTCAAGCATTCACTATCTCACATCGAGATTCTGGCCCAATTCTTGAAATTTAATATTTTGGACTTAATCCAATTTATGTTCCAAGCCCCAACCCCACCCCCCAATTTCTGTTCAGCGAGACTTAACTGATGTAAAAGTAGATAGGATTGTGTGGCAAATAATTTCATCCCAAAAATCTATACCTTCAAACTGTAGTTATATGATTATTCCATATGGCAAATTAGCAACTTTTCAATTGCCCCTTTACAAGCTCCTTGTTATTGCTACTTGGTTAACGTTCCAACATCTGATTTTATTTTTTTGCCGCTTCAATCCACGTTACACTTTTCTCCTTAAGTAACAGTTCTACCCCCACAGCTTCACATTGGGGTAACTAGTCTTAAAATTCCAGCATAGAAACATCTTCCAATTTCTGAAAAAAAGATGCATGTAAATATATAGGCCATGTATAGGGAAAAAGAAAACTCATATGCAACTTGGAAAAATTTAAAAAGGATTTTGCAGGACAGGCCCTTGAGATTCCTGCCTCGATGCAAATATTAAAGGCTCAGAAACAATCCTAACCTATCCCAATCCTAACAAGCCCATCATCTATCCATTCACTGGGCCCCAGAGGGAAGCCGCATAAAAATGTTCCTGTTTCTTTGTGTTCTTGTTCTCCAAGTTAGTGAGAAGTGAACCTGTTTTTAGTATAAAGGGTGGCAAAAGCACCAGAATATGGGAAGGCAAGTAGACTGACAATCGAAGCCCTGATCTCACAAACACCATCTGCTCACACTCTATAATGGACCAGGCTGCAGTTAAATTGACAGTTCCTTTCAAAGAGTTTGAAATGCCGAAAACGGGAGGGAAAGAGAACAGTGCACCTCAGCAGACCACTGACCCCAGAAACTCAGTAACACGGGAAACCGGTTTGCAAATAATAGTCATGGGAACTGTAGATTCCATGGCCAAATGTACAGGTTATGGTAAAGCTTATACACAAATGATCTGTAAGATACTAGCCGTGGTATCACAATCATAACCCTGTCACAATCGTAGCCTGTCTTCTGTATGTTGTATGCATAGACACCAGATGCAGCTTGCATTGCAACTTGACACTTCGTTTTGCAAACCTGGATACACCTGCTCCATCCGGTGGATGCCCTTATGATATGTCCACAGACCATGGTTGCTGCGTAATCCTGGTCTAAAGCTTATTGCGGGTAACATGACCCTCCTTTGCCACTTTTTATAGTCACTCAAGGTGCAGCCGCATATACTGTACGTATGGATTTTATGGATAGCAATCGTTCATATTGCCTGCTACCTCTTTTTGTGTAACATAACAATAGAATGCAAAATTAAGTTCTGCCAGCCAGTTGCAAGAGAACTATGGGGAACAAACGTAAACCCAACATCTCATACCGTGTTATAAAATGTCTTAAGCAACCAAAAAAAAAAAGAGCAAAGAGGTAGTGTGGACAAAATGTTTCAAACTGAGCCGTTTCGAGGACCAAGCACCCTGTCCTAAAAGTGTGACAACTATTCTAAGCAACACGTGGGCTGTTTTGAACATTGAGGTAAACGTGCCAGCAATGCTCCGCCTTGAGCCCAGAAAATGTGCAGGAAATTTCCCGCTTTGCGCTTGGAACAGCCATTTTGAATTTGAGGCAGGATCATTTGAGAAAAGGTGCTCTTTCCCCCCCCACCCCCAAAAAACAAGTGGACTTTGTTTTTCCTTGAAGACATTTCACTTCTCATCCAAGAAGCTTCTTCCGTTCTGACTGAAGAACTGAAGTCAGAACGGAAGAAGCTTCTTGGATGAGAAGCGAAGTGTCTTCAAGGAAAAACAAAAGTCCAGTTGGGACAACCATGATCTGGGTGACTGAGAATCTCCACAGAATTTTGAAGCAGGGTGTTCGTGCTCAAACCGAAAGCGATTCAGTTGGAAACATTTTGTGAATCCATGCAAAGAGGCATCTCATTCTTTCTTCGGAAGAAAGTTTGGGCGATTGCAGAGAGAAATTAGCCAAAAAGAAAAATTAAAAATTAAAACACGGTAAATGAAAGGGGCTGTGAGTTCAATCCTTGGACATCAAATATCATCCGCCTGGTCAGTTGGGAGTTGGGTTACACCTGATCTGTTTGATACTCGGAGGCTTCAGAGAGGCTTTCAGAAAAGCTGAGGAAATTCTCTTGGTACTCGGAGCAAATGATCTCGAACCGGTAGTGTCTGAATTCCACCGCGAAGGAGCCGAAGAAACATAGGAAGCACATCACCATTCCCCACTGGATCCGTGACGCATGCATGTGCAACTTAAACTCATTCATCAAAATGAAATCTGAAGGAGGGTCAAGGAAAATGCACAGAAACACACACAGTAAGAGGAGCAAACATTGAAATGCCTCTTGGAATCAGGGCTATACCCAGGAGTGGGCTGCTGGGGGTTCGGGAGAACCTCTAGCTAAGATTCTGTGCAGTTCGAAGAATCCCCAAATCCCACTCCTGGCTGGCCCCGCCTGCCCTGCCCCTCCTAGGAGTCCCAATGCGGCCCGTTTCGGATGCAGGTAAGTGCAGGGTGTTAGCAGAGGCTCGGGGAGGGCGAAAAAAGGACCACTGGAAGTTTGGAAATTTCCTCCAGAGGGCCTCCGGAGCCTGGGGAGGCTGTTTTTGCCCTCCCGGAGGCTTGAAAAAAGCCTCCGGAGCCCACGGAGGGCAAAAATGCCTCGCCTCCCCCCCCCTGTCGTTATGCAGGAGACCAGCTAGGCCATGCCCATCATGGCCACACCCACCGAGCAACAAGGCAGAGAACCCCTTGCTAAAAGTTTTGAAGCTCACCTCTGGCTACACCTGAAACCTACATCCCATCGAACCCACACCTGACCATGACAAGCAACATTAAAGGCAGTCCCTGACTTAGAACCATCTGTTTAGTGACGGTTCAAAGTGACATCGGCACTGAAAAAAGTGACTCATGACCATTTTCCACACACAGTGTCGCAGCATCCTAATGGTCACACGATCAAAAGTCAGGAGCTCGGCAATCGGCATGTAATTATGAGGGTTTCAGTGGGAGGAGGGGGCATGTAATCTCCTTTTGTGATTTTCTGACGAGTCAATGAGGAAGCTAGATTCACTTAACAACTGTATTTCTAACTTAACTGCGGTGATTCACTTAACAGCTATGGCAAGGTCATAAAGTGGGACAAAACAACTCTCTTCCTTAGCAACCGAAATAGTTGGCAGAATTGTAAGCTCTGTTTCATATTGTTTATTCAACCACGGTTTGCAACTTTGTTAGTCCTAAGAACAAAAACCATATCAACCTACGGTAAGCAACTGGAAATGTTATTGCTTGGCTGATAAGACTTATCCAGATACTGCTGCTTAAGTTTTTTTCCCCCCTCACAGTATAGATTCATTAACACAAAGATTAGATATCAGTAGTGGCCAAAAGTGTGGAAACTTTTTGGGAAAAGCGTATTTTCTAAAACTAGCTAATAACACCACTTTTTAGGGGAGTAGTACCACAAAATTACATATCAATGTAAAGATAATCAAGAATGTAATGCAATAACTTTTATGAAGGATTTGCAATTAGAATAGCAGTTACAGTATAAAGAAAAGTGAAACACGTAGAAAAAACGAGATATACAAAATTTATCACCATAGAAAAAATGAGAGATACAAAAATTATCACCATGTCAGTTATACTTAGTTGGGTAACCTTTAGCATGAATGACGGCCTTGCAACGTCTTCCCATGGAGTGAACCAAATCTTTTAGTTCTGCAGCTGTTTTAATGTGAAACCAAGATTGAATGATTGCTTCTATTAACTGGGTTTTATTGCTGGGTTGCTTCTGACTAATAAATTTCTTTAGTCAGCTCCATAGATTTTTCAATTGGGTTTTTCAATCTGGGCTATTCCCAGGCCATTCCAGCAGTGGAATATGATTATCTTGAAACTCCAAAAAAAGTGGTGTTCTTAGCCATCAAACCTCAAAAATACACTTTTCCCAAAAGGTTTCCACAATTTCGTCCACTACTGTATGTTCCAATAAAGGTGTTTTTTTCAGGAAGAGAAGGCATGTGCCAATTCAGGCATATGCCATCAGACTGATTGTGATTAAGGTAGGGTTCCTTAAGTAGTGTTTTGCACAACCCAAAAGTTCTACAAGAATTTGATAAGGTATAGCATATGTGGCAGATTAAGGGCAAAAAGGGATGAATAAATAAGTTCTTTCAAACACAGCCAATTTCTTTTTTTTAATCGCAGAGTTGTCTCTGGTATATGCAATCTGGGAAAATTTCCTTTCTAACTATCAGATTCCACAGCCTAAATAGGTTTGGAAAATCTTTGACATAAAGCATTAGATCTGGAATTTTCAACAGCAAGACCTCCTTAAAAAAAATGATCTCATCAAGAAAAGAAACAGAGTATTTCCTGTGGGTTATTTCCTCAGGCTGTAGGAACTTCCCAGCGGTCAAAGTGTTGCCGTGCAGCTGTTTTTAGATTGAAATTTTCATAATTGCACAATACTGTCTTGCTGTTAGAATCAATTTGAGTTCAGGGCTGCACATTTTCCATTCCTTTTCTAAGGAGAGAACATTTCACCGAAAAAATCCAAATAGAATTTGAAATTTTAGATAGACGTGAACGTTGAAATGCTAAGAAAAATATCTAGCAAGTTTTTTCCCCATTGAATGATGAAACTATTAAAACATAGAGAGGTCCTGTCTGTTCTCTGCACTTCTCATGTGGATACACCTGTATTCACACAATACGGACAGCCCCAAAGTGCTACTAAAGAATCCATATGAGAAAGAAACATATGAAAAACGTCTGCAGCAGGGGTGGGTTCTAATTTTTTTTACTACCAGTTCTGTGGGCGCGGCTTATTTTGTGGGCGTGGGTTGATGATCATGTGACAATTATTTAGGATTTAGCAGAGGTACTGGTCTACCAGGCTTTTTAACTGTTTGCAGAGCTGTACTGGTCTACTCATTTGTTTTTGCAGGCACTGGTCTACCCATTTGTTTTTGCAGGCACTGATCTACTCATGTATTTTTGCAAGAACTGGTGTACCTATTTATTTTTGCAGACACTGATCTACTCATGTATTTTTGCAAGAACTGGTGAACCTCTTTATTTTTGCAGGCACTGATCTACTCATGTATTTTTGCAAGAACTGGTCTACCTATTTATTTTTGCAGATGAGAAAAGCCACAGAACTGAATTTAGGAACAACCCAGAAACAGCTTATGAGGATGCAAGCTAGTGTTTTTTTTGAAAGCAATGCTTGCATTTTGAAAAGCGGGAAAAAAAACGCCAAAAACTTAAAGGATACAAAGGACTAGGCAGAGTGTTATTGCCGCTGACAAAATCACTCGTGGGATTCCAGCTTTTCTACCTTCGTTCTTCAAGTTTATTTTGAGGGTTAGTGCGGACTGAATCCAACAGGCCATAGTGCCGAAACCAAAGGCCAAAAAGGTGCCAACGTTATGTATTTCTTCATCATTGGAAAGCTAAAAAGAACACAAAACATGTGACTTTGGTTAATACATCCAGGAAAAAAAAACCACTCAGCCAACTTTTCCTAAGAACTCCACTTTCTATTGCTCAACTCAGAATGCCCTAAAATATCTGCAATGTTTATTGGGACAGATGCAGGTCTTTGCTTTCCGTTCCCAAGAAGTATTTTGTTTATCTCTCGACTTCCAAACTGATACATGTAAACCTCATCTTAGGGACTGTAACTGAGCCCAGAATTATAATACTAAGTCATGCCGGTCATTAAGCCAGTCCCCAAGTGACCTACCCAACTTTATAACCTTTCCTTCCGGTTTAACGTTTTATTGAGTTATAAAATATTGTAAAATACAAAATAAAATAGAAAAGCAGTGGGAAGGAAAAGGGGGAAGAGAAGTGAGAAAGGATAAGAAAAAAAAAGAAAAAGAAACATTGACTTCAGACTCTCTGTTGCAGTAAAATAAGGCCTTAACATCAAATCACAACTTTTTGCTTTTTCATAATAATATGAACAAGCCATTTCTGTAACGATCTATCAATCGAATCGGTAAAACCCAAAATCGAAGTTTCATTCTTTTCCACTCCAAGCACGAAGTTCAGAAGAGGATTTTATGATTTTTTTTCTGAAGTAGTTGTTTAGAAAACAGGGCAGCTTTTAAGTCATTGCCTGCAGTGGGTGTTTTTGCCAAAAACCAGAAGTTCAAAAACGTTGTAAATCACGGGGGTCAAACTCAAGGTCCGCGGGCCAGATCTGGCCCACTGGGTGCTTAAATTTGGCCCGCGGGGCTGCCCTGGAAATAGCAAAGGACTGGCCCGCAGTGCCTCTGACACCCAAAATGGAGTGCAGAGGGGCCACACACAGACCCCGTCCCCTGCCCCATTTTGACCAGCAAAGTGCTGCAGGAGGCCGTCTAGGCTGAAAACGGGGCACAGGGGAGCACACGTGAACCCCACACATCCCATTTTGGCCAGCAAGCTGCTGTAGGAGGCATCCGTCTCATCTCCTTTCCCCCACCCCAACCCCGGCTGGCTTGCGGAGGAGAACTACAATGCAAATCCGGCCCTCGAAGAAATCCAGTTTGAACACCCCTGTTTTAAATTGTGGTCATGTGACCATAGAATGCTGCAAATGGCTGTGAATACCAGGCACCAAAAATATGATCACATGACTAGAGGGGCAGAAGTCAAATCTGGGTCATAACCTGGAGAAGCGACTGGTTATAAACGGAGGACTACCTACAGCTCTTACATATTTGGAGCTATGAGTTAAAGGATGTTGACATTCTTATGTCATTTCCGAAGAAGATCAAAAGAGATCACAGAGACAGTCCTACCTTTTCATCATCTCTTATACTTATCCCAGATAATGTAGGTACTAAGTAGACGGAGGCTGCCTGTGGATTCTAACTGCTCATACTGATCTATTAAAACTAGGCATATTTTACAATCTTGCCACAAAAGCCGGATTTCAGATTTGCAGGCCTGACAGATTTTCATCTCTTAATAAACCGCAGTCCTATTCTTGTCCAATCCATCTGTCTTGCTTCCTGCGCTCATTTCTTGTTTCTTTATGAATTATTACGAATTTGCCACATGTCTCAGGTGCCAAAAAAAGCAATACAGGAACTTTTATGGCTTGATCCCAATCAATATTTTGGCCCACGCAAATACAATCGTTGTATATCCAGGCAGTCAGGCATGCTCAATGGATCCTGCCCTTCTGCCATATAGTTTTCCTACAGAAGAACTGAGGGAAGTTCAGAAGAGGCTTGGGTTGCTGAAGCGAGACAAATGCCACCGAAAGATCTTGCTAAGCACACAATTACCTCCATGGTCTAGCACAGTGATGGCTAACCTTTTTGCCGTCGGGTGCCAAAAGCATGGGGGGTGAGGTTGTGTGCACATGTGCCCATACCCATAATTGAATGTGTCCTGCCCCCCGTGCATGTGCATGCCACACACACACACACACACACACCACGCTTCCCCTGCTTTTGGCCCGGTGGACCCAGTAGGCCTGTATTTTGCCCTCCCCAGGCCCCAAGAAAGCATCTGGAGGCCAGAATTTGTCAATTTCTGGTGGAAGTCCCATTTCTCGCCCTCCCTGGGCTCCAGAGGCTTTCTAGGAACCTGGGGAGGGCGAAAACAGGCCTTCCCCACCCTCCCCGGAGGCCCTCTGGAGGCCAGAAATAGCCTGATTGCCGACTTCCGGTGGGCCCGGAAGGCCCAAAAATTAGATGTGCGCGCCGGAGCTGAGCTAGGGCAACGCTTGCGTGTCCACTGATATGGTTCCACGTGCCACCTGTGGCACGCGTGCCATAGGTTCGCCATCACGGGTCTAGCATAATGGCTTAGTCAATTCAGAAGATAGGTAACTGGGAGATTTATTAAATGGGACAGGAAAAAAGAGTTCTGGATGCTGTAAGCTGTAAGTCATAATTTGCTCGCCTACATTTTATTGAATAAACCATAATAGTTTATGCAAAAAGGAAAGCCTTAAGCCATGGCTAGATATAATGGTATGTGATCTTGGGAGCCTGGGCAAAGAATCACTGCCAAGGGGAAAAAATAAAGGTTTTCCCTGTCTACTCGTTTCTGCCTCTAGGGGGCAGTGGTCATCTCCATTTCTTAGCCGAGAGAGCCAGTGTTGTCTGAAGACATTTCTGTGGTCATAGCAATAGCACTTAGACTTATATACTGCTTCATAGTGCTTTTTATAGCCCTCTCTAAGCGGTTTACGGAGTAAAATTATTGCCCACAACAATCTGGGTCCTCATTTGACCCACCTCGGAAAGATGGAAGGCTGAGTCAACCTTGAGCCTGGTGACATTCGAATTGCCGAACTGCAGCTAGCAGTCAGCTGAAGTAGCCTACAGTACTGCACTCTAACCACTGTGCCACCTTGGCTCAATCTGGCCAGCACGACTCTAGCTTGACTATATGCCGAGGTCCATGGAGTACCATTCCACCAAAGTGGTACCTATTTATCTACTCGCATTTGCATGTGTTTGAACTGCTAGGTGGGCAAGAGCTGGAGCAAGTAACGGGAGCTTACCCCATCACATGGCACTCGGGTCTCAAACCCAGGCTGTCGGCTTTCCAGCTGATAAGCTCAGTGACTTTAACCCTCTGGAACATCAAGAAGGGAATGACCAGATAAAAACTAACATAACCCACAACAGGATAGTTAATGGGGGCAAGGGGTTCAGAAGAGACCCTTCCTAGTTTCTCAGGCTGTAAAGGAGACGTGTGTATGTGTGTGTGTGTAAGGACTGTACTTTCAGACTTGCAAGATTCTCTCTACCATAAAGTTGAATTAACTCATCTTGTTGTGGTTCCTATCTGGTTTATCCCAGGAGATCAACACTAGGTTTATGTAACACACTAATCCAAAAACAACAAAATGATGTTACTGCAGAATGAAAGGTGTGACCCCGCCCCCTACTGGTAAGGAGGAGAAAACAAAATACCTGGAAGTTGCCCAGAAGGGTCATTCCAAAAGAAGCCAAGCAAAAGGCCACCAAGCCACTGACATTGAGCCATGGAGTCAAAACTTTTGGCTTTAGCTGAATGAAGCGGAGGACAGCTATGACCAGTGCTGAAAATAAAAGAGAAAAAAAATTGGTGACACAGCTCTGCAATTTTAACTTCCACAATAAAATTAACGTCCAAGTAAAGACCCATTTACATGGACAGGTATTGTCACTTATTGCGAAACAACTGTTAGCAGAAGTTGAACAGCCCCAAAATGAATTCTCCTTTTAACTTTGTGGATGACTAAACCAGTAACTAGCACCAGTTCCCCCAAGCCTATCCCCATGTGATTAGTAATGTATAACTGAGTTTGCACACAAAGCTTAACTTGGTTTCGGAGTCAGCCTTTTTCTGCATTTACACGATTTTCTGCATTTATACTAAGCAAATGGGCTTGGCTCACACATGCTAAAGAATGTCCTAACCAGTGGTGGGATTCAAATTTTTTTACTACCGGTTCTGTGGGCGTGGCTTGGTGGGCATGGCATGGCTTGATGGGCGTGGCAGGGGAAGGATACTGTAAAATCTCCATTCCCTCCCCACTCCAGAGGACGGTTCCTGCAAAGTCCTCATTTCCTCCCAATCAGCTGGGACTTGGGAGGCAGAGAATAGAGGGGGATGGGGCCAGTCAGAGGTGGTATTTACCGGTTCTCTGAACTATTCAAAATTTCCGCTACCGGTTCTGCAGAACTGGTCAGAACCTGCTGAAACCCACCTCTGGACCTAAGTAAGTCTCTAACTAACCTGGTATGCGAACATTGCAGCGCATAACGAAACAAATCACTTGTTATATTTTTGCAGTGTCATCACTTCTCCTGGCCACACATGGGGAACTGAACATTTGCAGAAGAGAACATAGCACATAGTGTAAAACTATATGGCCATGGCCCATTACTGGGGCGTGGCCCACTACTAGGCCATGGCCTATTGAGAACTGTGCTGTGCGAGAAGCGGCCAGGGAGGGGGATGTGAGCTGTGTGTGCGTGCATGCACTTGCACATCAGCCCACCATTCATGTGGCCCAGTTCCCCTCTTCTCTACACCCTCACCCCAGCCAGGCCACCAAGCCGCTGATGTAAAATCTTGATGAGCTTAGAGCAGTGCTTCTCAATTATTTTCTGTCATGCCCCCCTAGGAAGAAGAAAACATTTTTCACGCCCCCCGCGCAATGTAAATAGTATCATTATTAGAAAAAGGTCTGTTCTCCTTGAAAGGGAGGAGCATGCGCAGTCATATGTACTGGCTTAATGCTCACTATCGATGCAAACGTCAGCAGCGGTAGCCCGATTTCTTTAGCAAGTTTGATTAATTGGGGCAGCATTATGTTTCACAGGAGAAGGTCATTGTCAGTCATTTGAGCATCAATTGGGCGCACATCCGTCGGGCAACAAAGTAAGTGTGGACGGACGTCCCACACTAAAGATGGCTCCGACAGGCTCGTGTCACAAGGGTTTTGGACAGCCAATCAGATGCCGAGGTCAAACGCGCCCCCTTTTATGGAGCCTCGCGGCCCCCCCTGGGGGGCGCGCCCCACTATTTGAGAAGCACTGGCTTAGAGCAAGGTTCTAAATTTTGCAGGAAGCTCACACATATTAAAAAAGACTCCCTACCACAGAGATCCCACTCCCAAATCAGAAGTGGTAGAACTAGGTAAATACATATTAGTAAAAAAACGGGAAAAATAAGGGCTTTGTGTCTGCTCTTTCACAATGTCTTTCTGTGAACTACAATATCATTCCAATTCGACTGCCGCAAAACATCTGCATAGATAATTGATTGTTTATCTTAGCAATTATACAGCCCTGTTTCTCCACCTCAGCAACTTTAAGATAGCTGGACTTTGACTTCCAGAATTCCTCATCCAGCATGGTTTGTGTCAGTGGTGGGTTGCCCCCCGGAACCGGTAGTAAAACCGGCGGGAGGCCCCACCCACCGGCTTGGATGTCGTCATCAGCGATCTGCGCATGCGCAGAAGCAAAGCACGCGCACGAGCCCGTTGCGAACCGGTGGTAAAGGCAAGTAGAACCCACCCCTAGTTTGTATGCTCAATCTCTTTTTTGAATGCATGTACAGGTAGTCCTCGACTTACAACCGTTCATTTAGTGACGGTTCAAAGTTACAACGGCGTTGGAAAAAAAAGTGACTTATGGCTGCTTTTCACACTTACAACCGCTGCAGCATCCCCACGGTCACAAGATCAAAACAACTGACTCGTGATCCCCTTTTGTGACCTTCTGACAAGCAAAGTCAATGGGGAAACCAGTTGTTAGCACCATAACTGTTATTACTAACTTAACAACTGCAGCGACTGACTTTACATCTGTGGCAAACAGATTGTCAAATGGGGCAAAACTCATTTAACAACTGTCTTGCTTTAGCAACAGACATTTTGGGCTCAATTGTACTTATAAGTTGAGGACTACCAGTACAGTACAGTATAGCGCTATGCTTTCTGGAATATAATTTCTAAGAGTCATTTCATTTTCTGCAAGAATAGCCACAGGTTTACATAATAGTGTAATGCTGCTTCGTCTTCAGACTAAGTATGGGGTCTTAAAATCATGGATTTTTAAACAGCCCTTGGGGCAAAACACTAAATACACATTGACATTTCCACGCTGGCAATGCAACTGATGAATGCTTATATTTATCGAACTTGTGGTTAATGTAAGAGTTAAAGGGGAACACACCGATCCAGATCAACAACTTGTTTTCAAGTGGCTAGGCAAACATTTCTGAGAAGCCTGCAAGGAAAATAAAGAAACAGTATTCTCCCTTTTGCTGGGCTTCTGCACTTAACACTGTATGAGAGGCACGATATCTGAGAAATTAGAAGCTGTGTTGATCAACATCGGCCAGCAGCAACTGAAAAATCAATTTTCCTCTAATCTTACCACAACTGGGCATTCATCCATGAACACCTCGTAATGGTAAAAACAGATCAAGGCCTAATTTCTGAGAGTGGTAGTCAACTTCTTTCTCCTGGACACGGACAAGCAGAAGGGCCACTTAAGTGAGGATATTGAGCAAAGAGTTTGTCTCAATATCCTAAGATTCATTTGTGGGGGAGATATGGAACCTTGCTCTCTAGCTCTGCCTATGTTGGTCTTTTCCTCTTACTACAAGATGATCAGTGAAGCCATGGAGGATTTAGGTTCTTCGGAAGATTTAGTATTTTGCAGGTTCAGCCATACAAGAATCACTGCTAAATGAATTTCTTGTATCCAACACTTTTGTTCCACTCTTGACAGAGAGGTTGGCAGGAGACATCATCATGGAGTTAAGACCCTCAAGTAAGAAGGCATCGACAAGGCTTTAGTGTGGTTACTATTTATTGTGGTTACTATTTATTGTGGTTATTATTTATTGTGGATACTATACTAAGTGCTGAGTATAATCAATTCTCAGAATTATGAAAAATACCATGTTTCCCCGAAAATAAGCCCTCCCCAAAAATATTTAACTGCAAGCGCAGCCGGTCCCCGCCATTTCCTCTGGTTAGGGTTAGGGAGACAGAACTGGAAATCAGGTAAGACGGCAAGAGGAGCCCCGTCTTGCTCCAGGCGCCCAAAAATAATAAAACCTCCCCGAAAATAAGTCCAAGCGCTTATTTCGAGGTTCAAAAAAATATAAGACAAGGTCTTATTTTCGGGGAAACACAGTAATTATCTAAAATCTTTTGTGCCTATCTATATGGGAAAAGTGATCAACCGCCCAGACAAGGAAGAGTTACATATAAATGGTACGTTATTATTGCTGTTATTAAATGCACACTCACCACTGTGTGATGTTCACACACATGCAGAGTTCTTAAACAACAGAGTCTGTAAATGCCTCATGCAAACCAATAATAGTAACTGAAGATGTGGACTTTTTAAAAAAAATTCACATATGAAAAAACAATATGAAGGCACTCATGAGTCAACATTAGAATACGTAACAATACATTTTTATAGGTCTAGTTCCTGCTGAGGTAGTAAGCTTTAGGTCTGATGGGGCTCCCCCAAAAAAGCATCATTTGGTAGTTTCTGCTCAATATTATTGCCCACCAACAATCTATCACTAATGACAAGACAGCAGAATTTTCATCTTCTATTTTAATTACCCATAATACTTGGATATGATGTGATTCCAGACCTTGGTGGAACATTTTAAAGGGCAGCCAGCTCACAACAATCTGCAGAGAGATATTAAAAAATGTGACCACCCCGTACAGTAGGACAGGCCCAATTTCAAGCAAAGTACCTAATTTTTGAGTTTAAAGATTCCAGTTATTTTCGCTCTACCCGGAATCTCTCTACCTATCCTATGTAAGATGAGGCTATAAATAGGGACTGGATATAGTGTCCATTACCAATTATTGACTAAAACCACACTAAAGTTTTAATGTGTCAGGGAAAATGAAATCACCTAGCATTATCCTAGACAAGCTCACTTTCTTTTTTCCATAATAACTGGAGGATGTGAAGTTGTTTTTAGCCCAAACCCAACTTTACCACCTCAGAAAGAATTTAGCCCTTGTAGCTTGCTGCTCACTAAATCTCAGTGACATGGATTTGGCTAAAAAAGGAGAGTCTCTAGAATGAATTAGAAGAGATTAGGAAAAAAAAGAAGCCACACATTCTTCATGCAACGCCTACCTAGGAATGCTGCCATGTTCATGACTTGGCTAAATACACAGCTAGCAGGAGGGACATCACCTGCAATACTTCAAAAATAGAATGTGTTTCATTGTAAATCTACTAAGAGGCAAATAAATCAATTTAAAATAGCATAGGGTAGAACAAGCCTTGTTGGGGGAAAGAAGAGGGGATAAGAGAAGAGAACGGACAAGGGGATGATTACCTTATATACGGCGGCTTTAAAGAAGTTGGTTTGCTGCGGGACACAAAAGGAAAGTAATCACACCTAAGTCAGAACGACAACATTAGTCATTTGGTGCTGTTGAACTTGCTTTGCATAGAAATACCTAGTTTTAGACAAATGATCTACTTTCAAAGAAGATGAAACAGAGCTCCGATTGCAATCTACCCAAAACATCTACAGCAGTCTTCTCCAATTTGGGCATCTTGGCATGTGGACTTCTACTCCAGCAATGTTGAAGGTAGGAGAACCCCTAAAGTTCAGAATCCACATATTTAGAAATGCATGATGGGGGGGCTTTTCACCCTAAATAACAATTTCTGCAAGTCCTGGTTCTGAACTCTAGGGAAATTCTTTTTGTGAGGTACTTTCCAACTTTAAGATGCCCCAAGTCTCCTTCTGCATTCGCTTCTCCCACCTGTTTCTACTCTCTTGAGAGCTGGTCTCCATTTCTGAATGAAGTTGTGTGGGTATGTATCAACTGCCCATCCCGGAGAGCCATGATGGTAAGCAAGGGCATACATCAAATGGTTCTTCTCATAATTTTTCCTTCACCTCAGCACTCAGGATGGGGCTTATAATTCGATTCTTCTCCCTAAATTGCGGGGTTATTGGTGGTCTCTGAGTTTGGTGGTTTTCTTGCAACAAAACCATCAAGCTCAGAGAGCACTAAGGATCCTACAATTCAACCCTGAGCTACAAATATTCTCTTCTATCTCTTCCTGAGTTGCACAGGAAGAATGGTGGAATTCCAACTCCTTCCAAGCATGGCATAATGCCTCTTCTTCTTACTCTCAGGTATGGGTGTATTTGTTTGAATTAGATTAGACGTTCTTTGGTGCTGGAGCAAAAGAAAAGGAAGGAAACTCAGCAGGTATTTGTGGTCTAAGCTGTTTGCCAGGCTTTACAGATTGCTCTTAAAACTCACCTTGAGAGTCTCTTTCTCTATCAGTTCCTCTATCCTAATTCCTCTTATCAGTTGTGCAAATGGTATTTGCTTTTTCAAGCTATTTTGCATATACACTGGTTCTTCTGGTGGCAATATTTTATTACCCTGTTTCCCCGAAAATAAGACCCAACCGGAAAATAAGTCCTAGCATGATTTTTCAGGATGCTCGTAATATAATATAATATATTAGGAGACTAAGTGGCGTAGGAAGCTAATGTCTCCTACTAAGGCAGCATTTAACATCCAGCTGCCTGCAATTATTGCGAGTTCAATTCTCACCAGGCTCAAGGTCGACTCAGCCTTCCATCCTTTCTAAGGTGGGTAAAATGAGGACCCAGATTGTGGGGGCAATAAGCTGACTTTGTATAAAATATACAAAAGTATGAAGGCTATTGTATTGTAAGCCGCCCTGAGTCTCCGGAGAAGGGCGGCATATAAATATAAATATAAATAAATATAAATATAAATATAAATATAAATATAAATATAAATATAAA
>WNWU01000007.1:39005618-39033175 GCA_012654045.1 Ptyas mucosa | reverse complement strand
AAATATAAATATAAATATAAATATAAATATAAATATAAATATAAATAAATATAAATATGCCCTATCCCCAAAGTAAGCCCCAGTTAAGGTTGTCAGCCAGATGGGTACATTTAGTACCATATTTCCCCCAAAATAAGACCTTACCAGAAAATAAGCCCTAGTGCGTCGTTTGGAGCAAAAATTAATATAAGACACAGTCTTATTTTCGGGGAAACACGGTAGTAAATTACTTTTGCTGGCTCAATGTAATTATATCATCCTTCAATATACAGTGGTAGCTTGGTACTTGACTGCTTCAAAACTCATTGAATTTGGTACTCAACACATTCCGACCTGAAAATGTTGTCCTAGTACTAACTGTTTGTTTGAAACTCGACGGGCTGCAATAGGAAAAGGGGGGCAGCCACGGAGAACACACAGGAAGTCAGCCATTCTAGGAAAATCACTGCAAAAGGAAGAAGGGAACAGCTGCCAGAGATCGGGCAGGAAGTCGGTCAAACTGAGAAGATCACTGATATAGGAAAAGGGACAGACAGGAAGTGTTCCTGGCCAAAACTAAGGGTCACACGGTAAGTCACGTGGTTTGTTTGGCACTCATCCTTTTAGTACCTGCCGCATCTCCTGGAACCAATTAATGACGACTACCAAGGTACCACTGTATCAGAAATGGCTGACCTGCTCCCTATACCCTATATTCCATCTCTCCTTGTCCTCATTCTTCTTACGAGTTTACTTCTTTAATTTCTATATTAATACAGATGTTCAATTCTGGAGAGCATAAGGTTTATAAGGCATGATGATAATCAAGACCAGCTCCATTCTTTGGGCTCCCATTTGGTAACTGTTTGGTTACCAAACAGTTCCAAATGGTAATATGTTACCAACACATTACCATTTGGAATGTTGCCCCAAAAATAAAGCGAAGAAGAAAAAAGTAGACTCTTGTGCTATATGGCTCAAAACTATGAGAGGCTAGTGACTAAATGCACCATCAAACAAGCTGAACATCTTATATTTGTTTTTATCTACTTTCAGTGTGCCCACCCGTGGCTCTTTACATCATATTGGGTTATTAATAGAGAATAGGCTAATGCCCATGAAGCTCTCAGCTATGGCTGGCAAGTGCTTCGGAGTCAGTTCCTCAAAGGTCGTTCAAAGTGGATGGAAGCAAAATTACAGCACTCATCTGCAACTCTTTAAAGCAGCCATGTCTTTTTCTGGGATCATGTAACTGCCATCCCCAGAAAAGACATGGCTACTTTCAAGAATTAGAGAAGGGGGTGACTTTCACAGACTTGTATGTTTGAAACAGCTCTTGGGAATTAAATCCAAAACACTGCATAGCTTTATTAAAAAAACACTAACATATATACTGGAACTCTGGTGAGCCTAAGAGCCTGGTGGCGTAGCAGACTAAAGCACTGTTATTAACGTCAGCTGCCTGCAATTACTGCAAGTTCAAATCTCACCAGGCTCAAGGTTGACTCAGCCTTCCATCCTTTCTAAGGTAGGTAAAATGAGGACCCGGATTGTGGGTGCAATAAGCTGACTTTGTATAAATATACAAAAGTATGAAAGCTATTGCTTAACGCATTGTAAGCCGCCCTGAGTCTCCGGAGAAGGGCGGCATATAAATCAAATAAAAACAAAAACAAAAACAAAACTCAAGTTAATAAAAAAGGCTTATAAAAAAGCACTTCATGCTTAAAGGAAGCTAATTCTGTTTTATTATACCAGTAGATGGAGTAAAAGCTCCTAATGTTGTTTTGGAAATGAACCTAGTGAAGCCTTCAAATGCCAAATAAAAAGAAAGGAAATACATATTTTTAAAAAATTGTGTTTTACCTGTCTGGCACATCTAGTGGACGAATTTTGTTGTCCTCTACAGCTATAAAATATCTGTCAAAAATAGGAAATGAGAAGAATAGGAAATGTTAAGACAATTATCTCTCACAAAGAAAAAGGAAGGGTACGTGGAGCTATTGGAACTAGGAGCTGACAGGAAAGTATTTAGGAGAAAGTCAGGAAGAAGCATATGTGGGGGAAGAGTGACTGGATTGAGAGGCAGGAAAAGACCAAGAAAGTTATGTTTGGATGGAGTTGGTAAATTCCTCTAAAAAGAGGCAGATGAGAAGTTTGACAAACTAAGGACAATTACAGGTAGTCCTCAATCACAATTGAGCCCAAAATTTATGTTGCTAAATGAAACACATGTTAATTTTTTTACCCCATTTTACGACCTTTCTTGCCATAGTTGTTAAATGAATCACTGCAGTTGTTAAGTTAGTAACAGGGTTGTTAACTGAATCTGGCTTCCCCACTGACTTTGCTTGTCAGAAGGTCACAAAAGGTGGTCACATGACCCCAGGACACTGCAAGTGTCATAAATATGAGTCAGCTGCCAAGCTTCTAAATTTTGATCATGTGACCATGGGGATGCTACGATGGTTTTAAGTGTGAAAAAAGGGTCTTAAGTCACTTTTTTTCAGTGCCGTTGTAACTTTGAACGGTCACTAAATGAACTGTTGTAAGTTGAGGACTACCTGTAATGAAGTGGCATATGGGTATTATGAAAACTAGAATCACTGAAAGAAATGGAGAGGTATAAGAGATGGTGTTTATGTACAGTAGTGAAGTTATAGATAGGTTCTCCTTTTTTCATATGTCATGTTTCTGGTTTCTCAGCTTAGTAATTTATTATTTTTTACTTTTATCTTCCTCTTGGCATAATGTTGCTTTCCTCAGGGAAAAGCCATGAGTTGTCAGAGAAAACCATGACTTCCTGTGACTTCCTGTGACAATCAAACACAGAATAAGCTCCAATTTAGTATTAAGGAGTCTTTACTCTGAGCAGATAGTGATGTCTGGCTAACTTTGGCTGATGCTAGAAGCAAAGTAGCATAGACTCTGGTTAGATATTTAAGAAAGAAGCTATAGGCTCTACGGAGAAGCCAAGGCAGCATTCCTTAAGTGCAAAACAGAATTCTTGGAGAAGACTCAGGAAATCAGTCTAGTCAATTCAATGACTGAGAACCACCCTTAATATTAGGGTCTCTTTAGTTTTTAGTTCACACAGTAACTATAGATAGTCCTCGACTTACAACAGTTAATTTAGTTCAAAATTACAATGGCACTGAAAATGTGACTTATGGCCATTTTTCACAGTTACAGTCTTTCCAGCATCCCCATAATCATCTGATCAAAATTCAGATGCTTGGCAACTGGTTCATACTTATGACCCTTGATGTGTCCCAAAGTCATGTGAGATCACCTTTTGCAACCTTTTGACAAGCAAAATCAACGGGAAAGCCAGATTCGCTTAACAACCCTGCTACTAACTTGTCAAGTGCAGTGATTCACTTAACAACCAAGTGGCAAGAAAGGTCGTAAAATGGGGCAAAACTCACTTAACAACTGTCTCACTTAAAAACAGAAAATTTGGCCTCAATTGCGGTTGTAAGTTGAGGACTACCTGTAGAGCCAAAAATTCACGACATATGAGAATTTGTATATATGGAGAGGAAACTGAATAATTAAAAAAAAAAAAACACCGAGAGAGGCCATTGGCAGGATTAGCTTTCCTATCCTGTGCCCAGTAATGAAATGGTGGTCTTCAAATAACAGTGTGTAGAATAAAGAAACTCACAGAACATTTGACAAAAACCGAACAAAATTGCTATTAGGGTGGTCTTTGCAGTTGTTGGTGCTGGCCTTTTTTTGGTGTGTTTCTTCCCCCCCCCCAATAATATAGAGCAGTGATGGCTAACCTTTTTGCCGTCGTGTGCCAAAAGTGGGGGGAGCGCAATGGGGTCACACGCACACGTGCCCACATCTATAATTCTATGTGCCCCACCCCCCCTGTGCTCCCCCCACTTTTGGCATGTGATAGCACCATGGGCCCAGTAGGCCCGTTTTTAGCTCTCCGCAGGCCCCAGAGCCTTTCTGGGAGCCTGGGGAGGGCAAAAACAGCCTTCCCCACACACCCTAGAGGCCCTCCGGAGGCCGGAAACAGTGTGTTTCCTGACTTCTGGTGGGCCCAGAAAGCCCAAAAATCAGCTGGCTGGTGCACGCATGTGTGCCGGAGCTGAGCTCGTGTGCCCACCAATATGGCTCCGCGTGCCACCTGTGGCACCCGTGCCATAGGTTCGCCATCATGGATATAGAATGTCCTTGTGGCATGGCATTTTGTGGGAACAGACGTACTGATTCTCCTTAATATTTTTTATTGTTTGATTCCACTTAAAACATCTAGCCATCTTGGGAAACTAGGTCAGTAATAACATCTGCTGACAATTTATGCTAGAAAATGAGATTTAAATCTTCTGACTAATTTTTTGCATGCTTCCCAGGGCGGTAAACCCAGATAAAATATTGCATAAGGTAAAAATTGCAAATTAAACAATGCAGAACAGAACAAGTTCTCCAGATTTGCTTATGTTGCATAACTGTGCAGATTACCATCACATTTGGATTGCAGACATAGGTGCTTAATTTCTTGCATATGTGTGCATGTTTTTTATCAATGGCATTGCTTATATTGGCAAGGCAATGTTGTTCAATCTCAATACACAACAGACAAATTTTGCCAGGTTTAGGAAATGCTAATTTTGGATCAGTACTGCAAAAATATAAAGAAACAAACTGGGAGAAAGAACTTCCACAGCTCTGGGATCTTGACTGAAAACACTTCCAGGCAAATTTATTATGCAATTATCTTACCTCATTCAAGAAAAGTTATTGTTCTGGAAAAAAAAAACAAAGCATTCCAAGAAAGAGATTTGATTATAATAATGTTCCTTGGGTAGAATGCTGCTTCTGCTGGGCATGTTTTCAGTCAAGATCTGCTGGAAACATGTTGTGACTTCTATTGTTTGACAGACTTGTTTTGTGTCAAATGATCTTCCTTCCAAAAACTACAGCAAAGGGTACTTACACAATCCACAGTCCTGATGAGGTAAACAACGTCAAGACAAGCGGTAAGAACATCCATACACTGAATTTCTTCCCATCCATGCCTGAAAACAAACAAGGAAATAGGAAATGAACTAAGTTATGTTGAACGGAAGTTAACAAACTCATTGGCTGAAGACATATTTTTTGCTAAGCACAAAGAAAGTCTTCTTCGTGTAGAATATGGATGGTGCAGCTCTTCGCCCGTCTTGCTTCTTTATCTCATTGGGATCTCCTTTTTTTCTTCTCTCTGGAGCAATGTGATCTTATGAGGAAATGGGGTCGTGTTGTTACGATTATTATTTTTATTTATTTGTATCCCTCCTTTATTATTTTATTATTATAATCCCCCGGCCGCGCGGGGGATTATGGGAGCAACAGGGCGCTCCCATGTGACACCTCTCCTCCGCGAGCTGCACTGGCTCCCAGTGGTCTTCCGGGTGCGCTTCAAGGTGTTGGTGACCACCTTTAAAGCGCTCCATGGCATAGGGCCGGGGTATCTACGAGACCGCCTGCTGCTACCAATAGCCTCCCACCGGCCAATACGCTCGCACAGAGAGGGCCTCCTCAGGGTGCCGTCTGCCAGACAATGTCAGCTGGTGACTCCCAGGGGGAGAGCCTTCTCTGTGGCGGCACCCACCCTTTGGAACGACCTACCCCCAGAGATTCGCACAATATCTGACCTCCGGACTTTTCGCCGAGCCCTGAAAACACATCTATTCCATCTAGCTGGGCTGGCTTGACCCCATCTGTTTTGGTTTTAATTGGAACTTAGTTTTAATTAGGTTTTAAATTAGGCCGAAAATTATTTAATTATTTTAAATTGTTTTTTAAATTTTGTAATGTTCTGTTTTATTCCGGCTGTTCACCGCCCTGAGTCCTGCAGGAGAAGGGCGGTATACAAATTTAATAATTAAATTAAATTAAATTAATTTTTACAAATAACTCAGGGTGGCAAACATACCCAACACACCTTCTTCCTCCTATGTTCCTCACAACAGCAATCCTTTGAGGTGGGTTGGTGGCCAAAAGTCACTTAGCTGGCTTACATGGCTAAGGTGGAACTTGAACTCACAGTCTTCTACTTTCTAATCTGGTGCTTTAACCACCAGACCAAATTGATTCTTAAATTAAAAATACAAAGCATCATGATCTGGTTGCTCAAACCTCTACCTGGTCACTATATTCTATCCCAGTGTTTCTCAGCCTTGGCCACTTAAAGATGTGTGGACTTCAACCCCCAGAATTCCCTAATTTCTGGAGGTTAAAAGTCCATATTTAAGTTGTTAAACTTGAAATAGACAGCTCTATCCATTCTCAGCATTTATCTTCCATTCCCAAAAACTGGAATGGAGAAACATCATGTAGGAATTAATTAATTTCAGATGTAAATGATGTAAAGATTGGGAAAAAGATGAGGAGGCCACTTTCTAACCAGGGAAAGATTATCAACTCATTGGTGCATGTTGAGTTGGAAAAATGGTAATTCTGTCTGGCATCCAGAAGGCAAGAGTGCAATTACGTAATCAGATTACACCCTTAATTTGTTCACAGGTTAAAAATATTGCCTAATATGCCAATCTTGCTTTGTTTAAATCTTGGTAAGAGGTTTTTTTTTGTAGCTCAGGCACAATTGTGCAAATCCTATTCATGTGTTTAGTCTGCAGTTTAATATATTATGCTAAGATAGAAAATGATTAAATTCAGTAACAAGACTAAGCATGCCAAGTGAACCTACATAGCTATATATTCAACTAAGTTATTTGCTACTAGGCAAGCAACTGAATGGTTTAAAATTGCTGCCTCATATTACCCATCCTTCAAACAAGGAGTTTTTAAAGCACATTTTACATAAAATGTAATGAATACACATATGTAAAAGCAGTAGTCTGGCCTATGTTTTGTTTCAAGGACTAAAATAACGTTCCTTTCTTTGCAAAACTAGTATACAGAGGGGTTTTTCCTCCCCATGCAACTTATATTCATGCTGGGGGGGTTTTATTGGCAACACCTTTCAAGTAGTAATAGCAATACTTTTGATTAGCACATGCTTATAACTAGGGGCAAAATAAGTAAATCAAAACAGGCAAATCAAAAGTATATATAAACTAATATAAAAATAAAACAGTATAGCAACCAAGGTAAGAAATTCCCTATACAGTACAACAATCAATGTAAAAAATATTTAATACTACCAAACATTTAGTATAAATCTTTAGCATACGAGAGAAAGAAAAGGTGAAAAAGAAAGAAAATGAGAGGGTTTTTTCAGTTTTAAAGAGTGCTATGAAAAGAAGTGGTTTTCATTTTAAATTTCTGGAAATGGACTAAATGGAGAAAGCCCTAAAACATGAAATGGCCATTTTAAAATGAGGGGGAAAAAACATGATTGCATTATTAATGCAAGTATTCAAAAGCATGAATGGTAATTAAGTTTTTCAAATAATGGAATGTTCCAGAGGTACAGCCAGAAGGCAGCCTCCGTATTTTAAATGATGACTGAAAGGTCCAACCAATAAAGGGATGGATAAAAATAAAAAATAATGGGATTTGGTGAAAAATTCATGACCAGTTTGATTCACCAACAAACTTTCACTGGTTTCTTACAAACCTAGCAGTCAACATTAGACGGAACCTCAGACCTAACTTCACCTGTATTCCAACGTACATTTGTCACCTGGAAAACTGAAGACTGTTTTCTCTATGTAATTTCCATGCTTAATTTCCAAGCAAGGTGCAGGTCATCTCATAATCAGATTTTCCCTAATTCCTTCCACACCAGTCCTCAGTCCTTGCATATTAACTAAGAATTAATTGAAGCTTGTTACTCAACTTTAGGAAAGATGCCATCACTGACAGACGGCCATTTCTGTCTTTCATCCTAACATCCTTATTAACTTTTAACTCAGTCAACACTGAGTAATGCCAAAATGCCTCAATTTTGCAGCTATGAACTTCCTATTAGGGGTTTATCTATCATGTTTCCATGCCTCTCTTGTGACCAAATGTGGTTCTTGGCTTGGAAACTCTAAAGCAGAATTACTGGATGAAGCTAGGGAAAACCCATTCTATAGTTCCCATTTATGTGGCATTGTGGAATGTTTACTTTTATTTTTAAAACTGTACGATATGGTGACATTTTATAGAACGACCGTATTTTTCGGAGTATAAGACGCGCCTACCTTTTTTGGTGAGGAAAAGAAGAAAAAGAAATCTCCCTCTGCCTCTGAGCAATTTTGCCTCATTGCAAGAAACAGCAAACAGCCTGCTTTACTTTCATTTTCGTTTTCAGCATAGCTTGATTAGCACAAGGAGAAAAAAACCTGCTCCAGCAATTTACCTCTTTGCAGCAAGCAGCAGAGCCCTGTGCAAAACAGCTGAAAGCAAATCAGCTGAGAGTCAGGAGGCTGATCCAATCAACTTGTGCTAATTAGGCTGTGCTGAAAAGAGCTGTTTTTTCTTGCTGTTTGCTTGCAAGAAGGTAAACTGCTGGGAGGCAGAGGCCAAAGGATTGGGGCCAGTGGGTGGGCAGGGCTACATTCAGTGTATAAGATGCACCTAAATTTTCACCCCCTTTTAGGGGGGGAAAAGTGTGTCTTATACTCCGGAAAATACGGTATGTCCTCCTATTATCGCCAATAAAAGATATTTTAATGTTGTTTTATTATGCGTCACCTGGAGTCACAAAGTCAGCAAGAGTTAGAAAGGAAAGAAGTCTTAAGAATATGGAGAGGTCATATCTGGATCTCAAACCTTCGTTGCAAGCTCACTCACATGGAAAGCATCGACTGGACCTTCTGTTTGGCTGAGGCCGTGATGGCATCAACTTATCCTTTGTGATTTCAGTGGCAATTTTAGGGCTCTCTGCCGTCTGCTTTTGTTCAAGGTGGGCCATCCCGAGGCAGTCTGGAAAGCTGGTGCACCAATTGCACTGCTGCTTGTCTCAGTGTGCAAGAATGGAATTAAACCTGAGGAGAAAGGCGTTTGCACCTGTATCTTTCCTCCATCCCCCCCAAAAATAAAATAAAACGCGGCTATGGGTTGGGCAGCCACAGGCGAGATGGACGCTGCAATGTGAAAAGTAGATAAATACAACACAATGCAATCGATAGGGTTGTGCTTAATCTATAAAGAGCTTTATCGCTCAGCATTGGGTGACGTGCCAGATCATAAACTCTCTATTGATGTTGACCTGATCATTTTGTTCATGCTGGGAAAAACAGCTGACTTTCCCTCATTTTTAGGAGAGGGGCTGATGACTTCTGGAAGTGTTTGCCCATAAAGGGTCTGGCTTTCTGGAATGACCTCCCATCATGGAAGGTCTGGTTGGCCCCAATGTCCACCTTCCCCAAAAAACACCTGGAAATGGGAGTTTCTTGAGATGGTGTTTGGGGAAATTAGAAGTATTGCACTTCTATCTTGTACTACGACACTTTGGTCTATTTTTGTAAGCTGCCGAAAGTCCATTTAAGACCGCTGAGGGAATAAAAGTTTGATGAATAAGCCAAGCAAAATAAGAAGTGCAATTTTTAGCTCCCTAATCCTTAGGCCTCACAAGTGGGAGAGGCCAGGGAGATTTCAACCGAGCAGCATAAGTTAATTCTGTAGAGACCGGGCCAACAATTTATACAGCATTGTGGATTGAGGGTGTGTTTGGTTTTTTGGGGGGGGAATGGGGCAATCTTCTAAAGGAGACCAATACAATAAAATAATAAATATTAATAAACAATAATAAATAAATAATAAAATATGGCAGCTGCTGGGGAAAAAAAATTCTCTCCTAATTCCACATTGCCTCCCTAGTTTGTCAGGAATGGATCTGAATAGGACTTGTTTTCACACAGGCCTAGGATTTTAAATTGAGTGGATCGAATGAAATGGTGGGCTAAATTACTTAGACCCTCATGCCTTATTAAAAAAAGAAAATGAAGTATCCTTGAAATAACGCTCAGCTCCTGGTGACTTTCTGAACATGTCCATATTGCCTTTTCGGCCACAATACAGAAGTCTTTTTTCCAGACCTTCTTTCTATAACCCTAACTCTAATTCCTTTCCTTTGACTATTTTTTCCATTCAATTTATACACAAAACTGAATTATACATATGTGTATATGTGTGTGTGTGTGTAAAATTCAGTTTTGTGTATAAATTGAATGTGTATACACCACACACACACATACATATGTAAACATTAAACGCCATTATAGAAGAAAACCTAGCAATGGCCATGCCTCATGCAGTTTTCTCTCTCTATGAGGGAAATTTTTTAATATGGCACACATCCCAGCATTCTGTCATCTTCAGGGATTAATTTATTCCCACTGTAAGATAAGAGTCACCTTCATAATTCATTTGCATATATATATAATTTATATTTTGCTGATAAAGAAATAAAGGGAGACTAGTATAGATCTATTTCAAGCTATTTAACTCTCATCAGCTAGCCATACCCTTACTTTGATTCGAACTTCTATATATATATTTGCAAGCTTCTTTTCCAGTAGCACCCACTTTAGAAATAGGGGCCTATTTTAACATTCACCACTGCAATGCTGCAATCTTGATACTAATTAATAGCAGCTACAAGAGAACTTTAAAAAAATCTATGTTTTGAGACTCATCCAGGGCTACGGATTAATGCTATGTTGTTTTAAGGCACACGTTTTCAACTTCATTCTTAGCCTCAGGACCTCCGTACTTGGATTTGCAAATGGCTCGTGTCAGAAAATCATGGGAATGTAGCAACCAGCTATTATGCCACCATTAAAGGAATTAAGATGCATGGCAGAGTTCACTTTGCAACACCAAGGCAGAGATCAAGGTTTCAGCTTAATTCTGCTCTGACAAATTTGTCTAATCCCGAAATATTTATTAATTTTTTTTATCCCGCCTTCATTGCTTTATAAAGTTAACTCAAGGCGGCAAATATAATATTCCCTCCTCCAATTTCCTCCCCACAACAACCCTGTGAGGTGGGATGGGCTGAGAGAATGTGACTGGCCGAAATGTGACTGGCTGGTTTTCATGCCTAAGGCGGGACTAGAACTCACAGTCTCCTGCCAATTGGCCCAAAGTCTCCCATTCAAGTTCATGCCTTAAGGCAGGACTGGAACTCACTGTCACCTGGTGATTGGCCCAAAGTCACCTAGCTGGCATTCAGGTCTAAGATAGGACTAGAACTTACCGTCTCCTGGTTGTTAGGCCAGCACTTTAATCACTACACCAAATATCATTAGGTCATGCAGATTTGTCCCTTTAATGCCTGAAAAACAATATTTACAGAACATATCAGAACAGGCCAGAGGAGGAAAAGGTGTTGGATTTGGTTCAAGTCTCAACGATAAAAAAGAGTCAGCCACTCCCTCTCAGCTCAACCCACCTCATTTAAACAGTTGTTATGAGGATAAAATTAGAGAACTCTATGCGCCTTGAGAAAATAAGAGCATAGATTTGCAATAATCCATTTCTTTCAAAAAAAAAAAAGTTCTATCTAATTAATCCCATGCTTTCCATTCTGAATTTCAGAGGGGTTGCCTTTCACCCTCATATCTTATATTTAAGTCTCATTCAATTAAAGCTCAGTTCCTGGTGACTTTATAAACATGCCTTCTTAGCCACAGTACAGAAGTCTTTCTCCAGACCTTCCTTCTCTATTTGTAACTCTAAAGAGTTCCTGATGGACTCCCCTGTTAAGTACTAACAAGAAGGGTCTGCAATGCTTTGGAAAATATCTTTTAAGGGCACATAGCATCTACCTGCACTTCTTGCAAGTAGACATGTTGCTTCCAGGACTGCAGGATTTACTCTCTGCAACTTTTTGGAATCGAAGAGAAAGCACTCCAGAGGTCAGGCCCTGCTTAATTATAGAGTTCAGACAAGGCTAGGCCAAAATGCCGAGATCATTTCTTTTGTGCTTTGGCCAAATGGAATACAAGGAAGATGGCATGATAGATTAATTATAGGATTCAAATATGTTCTTGGTGATAGGAGCTCATTAGTCTCTGATGTGGCAATGGCACTAGTTTGAAAGTCGTGCCATCATGCCAGGTTAAATATCTTTTTAATTGGGAAGGTTAGCAACATCTATGTTTTCCAGCAATGATTGGTACTCCAGTTTACATGATGCTCATTGGACTCTTACATGGCTTCTAACCTAGATCATAGGTAGTCACCTGAATACAGAATCATAGTGAGCAGTGTTTAAGCCACTAGATTCACCTTACATCTCAGTGTAGAAATCCAAATGAAAGCAACCCCATATGGTGATTGAACATGTCTAATGAAAGGAAATCCATCCTGTTTGTAGAAACTGGTTCCACAGTTGAACTATTCTTATTGTAGGAAGATTTTCTTCTAATCTTCCACTGAAATCTGTCTTCTAAAATTTAGTTCTTCTGTAACTACAAGAACAGGTCTTGGCTTTCTTCTGGGTGACATCTTTTCAGATAATCAAAGAATACTATCTATCATCTCTGCACTTAGCCCTTTCTTTTCGAAATTAATCATCCTCAGGTTCTATAAGCTCTCTTTACAGATTTAGCTTCTAGTTCCCTAAGGATACCATTTTGTCTCTTCTGAACCTATTCCAAAATCTCTGAATCCTTCTTAAAATGTGATATCTGGAACTGGACAAGATTCAGCAGCTGAGGGCACACTAATCCAGAATAAAGTGGCACAATTAATTCCTATAATTTCTAAATTATACTGTACTTCCATTCATGCAGCTGAAAATCTTTATTTTTGCAGTTACGGTACTTCACACTGCTGACTCATATTCAGTTTATAATTAACTATTATAGGAATAACTTTTTTTTACAAGTACCACCAACTCAGAACATTCCTTTCTCCGTTTTATACCTACACATTTGCTTTCTTTTGTTTTAAGAAAGAAACAAAGTCTTAAATTGCATTCTGCTGTTTTCAGCTCATTTATCAAGATTTTGTTAGGGTTTTACTTCTGCTTTTTAAAATATTAGCTATCCTACTGGATTTGTGTCAACTGCAAATTTGATAAGCATACCTTCTACCCCTTTCTCCAAGTCGTTAATAAAACTGAAGAAAGGGGCATATAACCATGACAACATGTAATGCATACCATTTGCATTTTAAATATGATGGGATTTTCTTTCTTTTTAATTGGACAATTTGCATAGGTTCCAACAAGAATAAGATTTAAATCTTTTCCTCTTTAGCTTTTCCCTTCTGAAATTTCTCTCCATTATTGTAAAACAAAAATCCCCATGAAAGTATTTGCTATACTAGGTTGACTGCAATTCACAAATAATGCCAAAGCTTTTAATTCCTTAAGAACATCTCATCCAGCAAGATGATAAAGAAAACAAAGGAAGAATGCAAATGCCCAAACAATGACGTTGTTTGAAACCGAACATGGAAAAATGTTATGGGTGTGCAAATGAGGTATCCTACAGCACTAACAATGTGTCATACTGCCCTTGGTCTTGCCTAAAAATTCACTTTAAGGAAGAAAGAAACAAGCAGATCTGTCACAAAAATATTAAAATCCATGTGTTAAAATCAAATCTATTTCCAATCATAACAGAAGTACAGAAAAATCACAGTAGATGGAAAAACAAGCTAACCTACTTTTCATCTTAATGAAACTGGAGATCATATTTGAATTTTGTACAGTATTCATTTTAAGGCTATTAGTTTAATAATAATAATAATAATAGGGTTATATAATTTAGCCAGTTTGGTGTAGTGGTTAAGGGCACCAAACTAGAAACCGGGAGACTGTGAGTTCTGGTCCCACCTTAAGCATAAAGCCCTTGGACCTCTCTCAGCCCCAGAAAGGAAGCAATGGCAACCACACTTCCGAAAATCGTTGCCAAGAAAACTACAGGGCAATCACCAGGTGTCAATAATAACTCAACGGCATTAAAACTAAAACGTGTACAACATAACACCCCTTAACTTTGCTTTCTTAACAAAAGAAAGCAAAGATAGTACTACTAATAATAGGCACCTTGGTGCAAACCCCAAACAACTGAACCACCTCTTGAATATCTTCGGCATTGACAATTGCAAAAGTCAGCTTTGCTTGTAATGAGTAACTTTTACTTTGGAACTTTGATCCTCAAAGGATATCTTTAACACCAGTATCAAACAACATCGGCCTATCCTAGTTGCTTGGAAAGGACTCTGTAGAAAGTCAATGCCTACCCTCTCTTCCTGAGGAATGAAATATTTGGCGAACCAGTAGCAGCGGCAACAGGAGGCTCCGCCCACCTGCCCGGACATCATCAAATACGCTCTGTGCATGCAAACCAGTAGCAAAGGTAAGTGAAACCCACCACTGCTATCAACTCATTTAATATGGTGTGAAAACAGGGGGGGAAATCCTATATTTGGCCGGTCATCACATGGTTCAACAAAAACTACAACAGACATTATGTTCCTGGGTATCTTTTGACAAGTGGGCAATAGGGTTCAACAACAATGGCTGGGCAACCAAGGCCTTCTTCTGTAGGATTATGGGAAGAACAACAACTGCAGATAAAACCCAAAACAATGTTTGAAAACCGTGCCATTATGGCCTAAAAGGTAGTCCTCGATTTATGACCACATTTGAGCCCAATATTTCTGTTGCTAAGCAAGGAAGTTGTTGAGTTGCGTGTCCCATTTTATATTTTTGCCACAGTTGTTAAGTGAACACTGCGGCTGTTAAGCAAATCATGACCATTAAGGGAATTTGGCTTCCCCCCGTTTACTATGCTTATGGGAGGCCAGCTGGGAAGGTTTCAAATGGTGATCACATGATCTAGGGACTGCAACTGTCATAAATACATGCCAGTTTCCAGTTTCCCACATTTTGATCACATGACCATGGGGATGCTGCAATGACCATAAGTGTGAAAAATGGTCATATGTCATTGCTGTTTCAGTGCTGTTGTAATTTCAAATGGTTGCTAACTGGACGTTTGTAAGTCGAGGACTACCTGTTGGTTCTGTTATAAATCAGAACCAACAAAGCAGGGGTACTTAAAGCAAATATTTGAATACTGGAAAAAAATCTCTTAAATCTCATTGAACAATCATTAGCAGATCAAAGGAGATTCATTACCAGAAATAAGATATTCAGGAATACAAAGCTGGTTCAGAAAAAATATAAATGAAGGAAGGAGAAGAGAGATGGAAGAGAGAAGGAAGGAGAGAGAGGGAAGGAACAGAAGGGAGGGAGGAAGGGAAGGGAAATTAGAGTAGGAGTGAGGGTAAGAAAGGGAGGAAGAGAGGAGGAGAAGGAGAAAGGAAGGGGAAGTAGGGAGGAGAAGAAGAGGAGGGGAAGAGAAAGTAAGAAGGAAAGAAAAGAAAAGAGAGAGGTGATAGGTTTGAGGAGAAAGATTGCTGTACAATAAAAAAGATGAAATGGAAGAAAGGCAACCCTGAACAAATATAAAGATATTAAGAAAAAGAATGAATTGTTTAAAGAATAAAAGAGAACAAATATGAATAAATAGCAATAATTAGAATTTAAGGGCAAATGAAGATGTTGTTTATGTAAGCAAGCATAGAAATATTGAAACATGATAAAAGAAAAGGGGAAAAAGATTTTGGCAAAAACTGTAATTGAGTAAAATGTATTTGAATTTGATTAATTGTATAAGATGAGATATGGCCAATACTCTGTTCAAAAAAGATGTGAGTAAATGTGGTGGGGGGGGGAACGACCAATAAAACTTGTTTTAAAAAAAATTATAAAAATGGAAGACCCAAAACCAATAATAGTAGAATAATAGAAGAATCTTAGATAGCAACAATTGCAAATGTAAAAGAAAGAGCTGATATAAACCACACAAATGTTAATTTAGAAAAAGTAATAACAACAGAACAAGAACAGGGTATCATTGAAACAACCTATAAATTCACACACACCCAAAAAGAATAATTAAAAGAAAACATTTTAACTTATGCAGAATTACCAGAATGACAGAGGCTGCCAGCATTGAAATTGGTGCCCTAAAAAGACCTGTTATCTATAATGAAGCATTGAATAAAGTGCTTGCAAGGATTAAAATAACATCTATTGCAGACTAATAAGTTTCCTACAGTATGATGGTGGTTACACAAGAAGTATATATTGATATTATATATACAAAAAGCAAAATTATATTCTATCCCAAAGTGGAACATCAGATTGGAAGCCAAAATAAAAACATTAAGATCAGGTGCAAGTAATTTATAGAACATGAAAGACCCAAAAAAAGGGGATTGTAAGAATCAAGATAAGCCTAATAAAAAATATATTGTCTTAGCACCAGACAAAATGAAGAAGCTTTGGAAATCTGTAAACTGACCAGATTCATTTGGCTAGTGAGACGGGCAGTGTCTCAATTTGATAAATAATCAGATAAAATCATAAACCAACAGCAGGGAAAATTGAATGCTATGAGGCACGGATCATCCAATTTAAGCAAAATCAACTATTTCAATGAAATCGGACGTAATTCTACCCATGTATAAGTGGCAATAGAAATTATGGAAATAGAAAATCAAATAAAAGGAAAGAATCCAGTCCTGGAAAGGGTTATGGGAAATTTTAAAAGGCTTGAAATTTTAAAGTGTTGAATGGATAAGAGAATTTGAAGATGAACTTAGTAAAAAAAAGGCAAATGGAAAAATCAATAATAACAGCAGGAATGGTTAATAATTGAGTGAAAAAGATTAAAAACTGGACATCCCCTGGAAATGATCAGTTGCATGGATTTTGGCTCAAATATCTGACTAGATTGAGTCCAATTATAGTTAAAATAGTTTAATTAAATATTGCACCAGGGACTGGTTAATAACTTATCCAATTCAAAAAGAATCAGTAAACCAGACAACACCAGGAAACTATAGGCCAGGTGTCGGCAATCTTAAACACTCAAAGAACCACAAAGGTCCTAACCTGTAGCCCCACGTTCAATTCTGGAGCCAACCGGAAGTCCGGTTCTCCAATCATAGAGTCTCCTCCTAGTGCAGTGTCCTTTTTTCCTCTGCTGACCGGAAATTCAGTTTCAACACCACTACCACCACAACCATAGAGTCTCCTCCTAGCGTGGCATCCTTTTTCCTCTACCTGTCCTAATCGAAAGCCCTATTGTGGAGCCGACCGGTGACAGGAAGCCGCAGCAGAAGGATGAAAGAGCCACATGCGGCTCCAGAGCCGCAGGTTGCTTACCCCTGCTATATGCCAATAACATGCTTGCCTACAATGCTTACATTATTCCTAATAATAATAACAGACAACTTCCAAGATTAATTAGAAAAAAATAATGTCCTTCCAGTAGAACAGAAAGTAAACTAAAGGAAAAGCAGACATACAAAATATTAACTTCTAATGGTTCTTGAGAATTGCAAAATGGTTCTTGAGAATTGCAAAAAATGAAAAAAAAATATTACATATGGTCTGGACTGATTATAAAAGGCATTTAATTTTTTACCACCTAGTTGGATCATCAAATGTTTGGAAACCTGCTGTTGCCAATAAAAACATTAGCGTATTTGTAGAAAAAATAATGAAGCAGTAGAAGACAGAATTAGTGACTGGAAATGAAAAATATGGGCTTGTCAACATTAGGAGATGCATCACCTTTATTATTCGTCATTGCTATGTTCCCGCTTTCTGTAATTTGGAAGAAAAGTAATCTTGGCCATCAAACAGCAAAAATGCTAATAAAATCTCACATTTGCTTTGTATAGCTTATCTGAAGCTATATAGAAACTCAGACACTGAAATCTGGGCATTAACGGACACTTAAGGATTTTTAGCAGAGATCTAGCAATGGAGTTTGGCCTAGAGAAATTTGCTAAGGTAAGCAGAATTGCAGGCTAAGACACTGCTCACTGCCAGGAGTCCGATCCTGACTGGCTCAAGGTTGACTCAACCTTCCACCCTTCCGAGGTCAGTAAAATGAGGACCCAGATTGTTGGGGGCAATATGGCGACTTTGTAAACCGCTTAGAGAGGGCTTGTAAAGCACTATGAAGCGGTATATAAGTCTAAGTGCTATTGCTATAAATCAGGGTAAAAATCACAAACATTAATGGAATTGAAACACCAAATGCCAAACCATCAGAAGTAATCAGGATGAAGTTACAGATATCTGGACATTTTACAGTTGGCTCACATGAAGCATGGACAAGTTAAAATTATGATTAGTAAAGAAAGACCAAGGAGGAAGAACATTGCTGAAGACAACAAATTCAACTGAACCGTTTGGACCAAAAAAACCCAGTGATGTCTATTCACTATGCATTACATCCTCATAGTGATATTCTTAGATTGCAGGTAGTCCTCAACTTACGACCACAATTGAGTCCAAAATTTCTGTTGCTCCGTGAGACATTTGTTAAGTGAATTTTGCCCCATTTTACCACATTTCTTGCCACAGTTCTTAAATTAGAAACATAGTTGTTAAGTGAATCTGGCTTCTCAGTTGACTTTGCTTGTCGGGAGGTTGCAAAAAGTGATTGCATGACACTGCCACCGTCGTAACTGTGAACCAGTTGCTAAGCATCTGAATTTTGATCACGTGACCACGGGGACGCTGTAACGGTCATAAATGTGGAAAAAGCAGTCCTAAGTCACTTTTTTCAGTGCTGTTATAACTTTAAACAGTCACTAAATGAACTGTTGTAAATCGAGGACTACTTGTATACCTGCCCTGGAGAAATGGAGGCAGAGGTTTACTTCAAGTCAAATGAAGTATCAAAGAAGAAAAACAAGAATTGGCTGGTTATGTAAAAGCTAACCAAGACGAGCACTGATGCAAGTTAAAATTTGGAACCTGGTCTACAGCGAACGAAAAGTAAATATCAAAATAATGTAATAAAAGCACAAACAGAACGCTGGCAAAGAAAAGCATCACATGGTCAGTTTCTAAAAAAAAACACTGAAGGAACAGTGGATAAAATCTGGCTTACAACTGGAACATTGAAAACCAAAACGCTTGATTTTGGCTGCCTAAGAACAAGCTATCCAAACAAACGCAATCAAAGCCAGAACTGAAAAATCATCAAATAATTCAAAGTACAGATTGTGCAAAAAAAGCAGAAGAAACACATGACATACTTAATTTTCTGCACGAAGATTGCACAAGCAGATTTGCTGGAACAGCTGTAAAAATTGCCATGTGCCATTAATGAAAAATTGGTGGGAACATAGAGTTGAAAATGAGAAGGTTTAAAATACTGTAGGATTATAACCCAGATATAACTGAGGTAGAAAAGAAGAAAGCATGGACTGGATGTGGTAATACCAGGAGATAGTAGCAACAGCAATAGCACTTAGATCCAGTGATGGGATTCAGGCAGTTCGCACCACTTTGGGAGAACCGGTTGTTAACTTTCTGAACAGTTTGGTGAACTGGTTGTTGGAAGAAATCATTAGGGCAGAGAACCGGTTGTTAAATTATTTGAATCCCACCACTGCTTAGATCACAAAGTATCAAGATCTGAAAATCAAAATTGAAAAATTATGGCATAAATCAGCTGTGGTGGTCCAGGGGTTATCAGCGCACTGAGTGCCACATCCATAAATCTCAGATGGTACTTAGAAAATCTGGGCATTGACAAAAATTTCCATCTGTCAATTGCCAAAGTCCACACTGCTCACATCAGCACATATATTGTGCTGATACATTACGACATCCTGGGGTTTTTGGGAAGGTGCCTATGAAGGCCAAGACAGCTACAGAACTGGCAGCTGTGCTTTCACATATGCTTCCCAATTCAAAACGCTCCTAAATTTGCACCAAAGCCAGCATGCTGGAAGCCCGCACAGATCTTCAAGTTGCCAAGATTGAGTAACAATACCCTTAGAAACTCAAGGGACTTTATAACCCATCTTGGAATTCCAAATTAAGAAAATTGTAGCAGAAGGCAGGGAAGAATAAAACCTTACGGAATAAATAACATCTGAGTCAGATTTCTCCACAAGTGATAAGTGCATAATGACAAATCATGTGTTGATTTTATATTAATTCCAGAAAAGAAGTGATTTAAAGCTTGTCACATTGATCGATTGAAACGCTGCCTTTTGCACAGGTCATGGCAGCGTTCACCGTACTTCTTCCCATTTCTCATACAACAACATCTGTCTGAATTATCACATCAAGCCAATCCATTCTATTTGACAGACATTAAACTCACTTTAAATTTACAAAACTGGCACTCAGATTTTAGTCTTGTTTTAAAAAAAAAACACAGAGAAAAAGAAAAAGAAACAAGTTCCAGGAACACTTTATAGCCTTAAAAGTCCCTAGATATTATGCCAAAAAGCAAACACATGCAATGTTTCAAGCCCTGAACTCTGCCAATTTCACACAATCGCAGACATTTGAGAGCTCTGGTTTCTCCCGCAGTAATTTATTCTGATTGCACAATATGCTTCTTTGAAATTATCTGGAGGGCTGTAAAAAGCAAAATTAGACGGAGACATTGATCCATTTCAGATGACAAAGTAAAGTAGCCTGCAGATTAGAATATAAGAGTATGGCTAAGGACCATCTTGACTCCTATCTGTAATAACAGATTGTTTTATGATTATCTTATGTCAACCACACAGACCAGCATGTTATCCAAACCAACATTAATGGTTAATTTATGATTAAGCAGTCATTATTCCTCCAGGAACACAAAACAAGAAACTAGGCTTGTGGCAAAGCTGCTTTTCTGATGCTCCCTCTTATTATTCTGTTGCAACTGCTGTACTATCACACACTGACTTTGTTGTGAAAATTAAAAAAGTTAGAACAACCAGCATTCCCATCTCACATGCAAAGGTTCTGGCTGTAATCACCCCATGGTAGATTTTAGAAATATTTTTGAGAAACAAACCTCACAATAACTATACCGTTTAAAAGGACATAAATCAAACTGCATTCTGACCCAGTTTGGTGTGTAATTTGGAGCAAATTCATCAAGCAAGTACCTTAACCATAGTTAAGTCTAATCCTGGTCTAGTAGGTCATGCAAATACAATAGTTGAGGCAGAACCATTCGTCTAGAAGACTAATGCAGTAAAGTCTATCTTAAGTGCCAGGCAAAGCAATGACACTTAAGAATTGTTGTGATTAATTTGTTTCATTACTTTATACAAGTCTTACTCATAATTGTTTTTGACTATTGAGACTTACAGGACCAGGAAATAAGGAAGACAATAAAAAGAGCTTCTGTTCTTATTAAAAGAAAAAAGCTTTTATCCATAAAATTGGTACATCTGTCTTTTTCTCTCTCTCTCTCTTTTTTTTTTTTTTGGAGAGTTCCAGCAGCTGTATACTTTAACATCTTCAGGGTTATGGAGAAAACTTACCTTCTAACGTCCAAGAGCTTCAGCATATATGACGCTTTGTGGAAAGTCACACTTCGCTCTCAGCCTGTTAGACAGAAAGCCACATGTCAGTTACAATATCCAAGACATGCTGTGAGAGGCAATAATCCAAAAAGAGGAGAAGGAGAAAGAGAAGGAGAAGGAGAAGGAGAAGGAGAAGGAGAAAGAGAAGGAGAAGGAGAAGGAGAAGGAGAAGGAGAAGGAGAAGGAGAAGGAGAAGGAGAAGGAGAAGGAGAAGGAGAAGGAGAAGGAGACATATTGGCAGATCTACTATGGCAAATGACCAGTGTGCACAGACGTGATTGCTGCACCTATGAATGCTGAACACAAACAGCAGGAACCTGGAACCGTCCAGATGTTTGAACTTCAATCCATTGGTTTCCCCCAGCACTGTCCACAGCAATGCATTGTGGGAGACGTAGAACAAAAAAAAACCCGCTCGGATAAGATATAGGCTGCTCATCCCTGATTTATTAATGCCGTTTCACTGACTCCTTCATGAACGCAGCCAGCAGACATTGGTTGGGATTTAAAAAAAACAAAAAACAAAACCTGGTGATCACAAATTTGAAATTGCTACTTCAACTGGTACCACATCAGTTCATTAGCTGATCAGTTAACGTTAGGAAAGATTGCATTTTTAGAAGCAGAACAATTCCCTCCTTGACATCGCTGCCTGTAGCACACAATGATGGGCTTATGTAAATCAGCATGCAAGGACAGGGCCTCCACAGGGATTTAAACATTCCCCTGCCAGGAACTGTGTACAAAGTCTGAGTGATGTATGTGTCTTCCAGGACCAGCCTCCGATGACCGGTATCCGCAGGTATAAAGATACACAATTGGGGGGGGGGGGGGGGAAATTGGGTGGAAGACATGAAAAGATTATGCTCTGGCATTTGTGATGATCCAACCCTCGATTACTCAGTAGTGATTAGATATACAGTTACAAACAGGTGAATTTAAATGTAGCCAAAATCTTTTGCCCAATATTGAATGTTCTTCCTTCTCGGAACATCCAAATTCATACAAGATGATGACCTTTTTTCTCTTTCTCTTTTCAATTTTCTCTTTCTTTCCTTCCCCCCCCCCCCCCCCCTTTCTCATCTTCCTTCTGCTCAGATAGTTGGTACAAGCCTGTGGCAAACTTTCCTTTTTATTCTCTTTAAACTCATCGAAGAGTTTGGACCCGAACTAGAATGAAACAGGCATCTCCTTTTCTATTAAAAAAAAAAAATTACAATTGAAAATCCTTCAACCTCTTAGCCATTGTTGAGAGTATAAATCAAAAGGCAGCCTTGAGGAAGATATGAGGTTTAGAACTCCCAACCCACATTCTAACCACAAATTATGGATTTAAAAATGTACATAAGCCTCAGGTATAGAAAGACAACGTGTTTATTTACCCTAAAGAGAAAGCCAACATACTGTGCTAAATTTATTCCACGTATCCCTATTTGTAAAAAAAAAAAAACACACACACACTTCCACAATCAGAGAACAAAGAAAGGGTGTGGGCAAGGGAAATCCTTCCCTGTGTCCAGTGCTGCAGGCTGAAACATAATAAAGTGGACAAACAGGCACGCACAATTATAAGCACAAAAATATTCTCCCTATTTTTCTGTACAGAGTTCCCATAGCTTACACACCAATTGCCGCAACAGTTTTTTCCCCCCTTTTATTCTTGCCTTCATTTCCACCCTTTTTCACTCCCTTTTTACAATGTGCAAACCCCTTATTTAATTAATTAAATAAGAGGCTTTAATTAATTTAATTAAAGGCTCTTTAATTAAATTAATTAAGGAGCCTTGGTGGTGCAGTGGACTAAAGTGCTGTTAAGTAGCACTTAGCTGCCAGCTGCCTGCAATTACTGCGAGTTCAAATTTCACCAGGCTCAAGGTTGACTCAGCCTTCCAATCTTCCAAGGTAGGTAAAATGAAGACCCGGACTGTGGGGTCAATAAGCTGACTTTGTATAAAAAGAACACCGTTTTGGGGGGGAGGGCGAAAGCCCTACTAAGCAGATATATACAAAAGTATGAAGGCTATTGCTTAACGCCTTGTAAGCCACCCTGAGTCTCCGGAGAAGGGCGTCATATAAATCGAACAAACAAACAAACAAACAAATTTATTTCTGTACCCTCCCCCCATCTCAACCTGATGACTCTGGCCAGCTCATAATTCTAAATAGCAATAGGAACAGCACTTAAGACTTATGTACTGCTTCATAATGCCTTACAGTCCTCTCTAAGCAGTTTACAAATTGCCCCAAACAATCTGGATCCTCATTTTACCCACCTCGGAAGGATGGGAAGGCTGAGTCAACCTTGAACCCGCCAAGATTGAACTCCTGGCAGTGGACAGAGTCAGCCTGCAGTACTGCACTCTAACTAATGCACCACCACAGACATCTAAAACCAATAAAAACAGTACAAAATAGATATATACAACATCCAGTTTAACAGTAAAACCAATAGACGGGGCCCTTAATACATTTGGAACCCAAGATTTGAACACATAGCCAAGTTTTTAGAATTTTGGGGGTCGGGGTCACTCTAATCTCTGAAGGGACCTTCAATCTCTGTCAAGGACCTTTGAATACTCATATCTAATGATCTAAGTGCCAAAGCCCACTGTAACAAGATCGCCAAAAAGGCATTAAGAGTTGTAAACCTAGTCTTGCATAGCTTCTTGTCCAGTAATATTACACTACTAACCAGAGCACACAAAACCTTTGCTAGACCAATTCTCGAATACAGCTCATCTGTCTGGAACCCGCACTGCATATCGGACATTAATACAATTGAACGTGCCCAGAAATATTTCACAAGAAGAGTCCTCCACTCCTCTGCTCGCAACAGAATACCTTATGCCACCAGGCTTGAAATTCTGGGCTTAGAAAACTTAGAACTACACTGCCTTTGGTATGACCTAAGCGTAGTGCATAAAATCATCTGCTACAATGTCCTACCTGTCAATGACTACTTCAGCTTCAACCACAACAATACACAAGCACACAATAGATGCAAACTTAAAGTGAACCGCTCCAAACTCAATTGCAGAAAATATGACTTCATATTGAGTGGTCAATGCCTGGAATGCACTACCAGACTCTGTGGTTTCTTCCCCAAACCCCCCCAAAACTTTAACCTTAGACTGTCTACTATTGAGCTCACCCCATTCCTAAGAGGTCTGTAAGGGGCGTGCATAAGAGCACCAGTGTGCCTACCGTGCTTGTCCTAATGTTTCCTCTATTTGTATCTATTTTATGTATCCAATCCATGTTTATACTTATTACCTAATACGTTCTTGACAAATAAATAAATAAAAATAAATAAAAGGGAGGATGTTCCACAGAGCAGGAGCTATAGCAGAGAAGGCTCTCTTCTGGTCCCTGGCCAGCCAACATTTTTAGCTGATGGGGATCCACAATGTATCCAACCTGGTGGACCAAATTGGACAGGTCAGGATTTGAATTCTGATGCACACCTAGAGATCTCATGAGCCTTACCCCACGACAGTCGGTCCCAGCCCTGGCCCCCTCCAGATGCGTGGACGTGATCTCTCAGAATTCTCAGCAATGGCCACACCAGTTAGGAATTCTGTGCGCTGCCAGTTGTTTCTAAGAACAAAATTAACCCGAATTAAAAAGATGCCCTTTCCTCTTTTTCTGGCACATGGCAGCCCAGCCAAGTCCTGCAAGGAGGTGCCAAGGCCCTTCCTGCACAATACCATTCCCACCTTTCGCACGCTTTTGCACACAAACCCATCATCAAGGGCACTTCAATCTTGAAACAATAGCAAGCACATGGCTTTGAAATGTCCTCAGGCTGCCTGCCACACGCCAGAAAGAAAGAAAGAAAAGAAAAGAAAAGAAAGAAAGAAAGAAAGAAAGAAAGAAAGAAAGAAAGAAAGAAAATCTTCATCATCACCATCTAGGCTTTTTCCAAGATCGACTTCCACGAATGGCTGCAGGATGGAAATACGCTGAAATAAGGGGCATCCCCCCCACCCCCACCCCAACAGTTTGCTTCTAAGGACTACTAGGATAAAGGAGACAACTCTTTTAAGGTTTTTAACCAGGCTAGGATGAGAAGCACAGGAGCAAATGGGATTCTCGGGGAGGGCCGGCCTCTCTTCAGGGCAGGCGAAGCCTTGTGTGAAAAGTGTCTATCCTCGAACGATGCAGGAAAGCCAGCTTTTAACAGAGAGCGCCAAGGCTCGGAGAGGAAAAACATATTAATAGCACCATCTTATATACCGGCTTCAGCAGGGGTTACCCCCAGGGAAGAGAAGCGGAGGACTGCAGCTTGCAGCCAAGACAAGCTGAGATTTCAGATGCGGACAGAGGATGGGGACAGGATTGCATGCATCCCAAAGAGGGGCTGATTTGCTGGTTTTCCTTCCTTTTTTCTCCCCCGCCCCCCCCCTTCTTCTTCTTCTTTTCCTCCAGGCTGGCAGAGAGGGGTTTCCAAGCCCATAAAGGCAGCCTTTAAATCAAAGGAAAGGACTGGCTATAAGGCAAGGAAACCAGGAATCCAGTTAAAACCCCTCCTCCTCCTGATGATAAACCCCCAGCTGCCAATCTTTCAGGACTGCACCCAGATCTTGGGAGATGCCTGCAAGAAGGAGAAAGTGTGGGGAGGGCAGAGGGAGGGAAGGAGGCAGGGGGTGAAGCACATAGGGTATCCCCAATATGTATGCGTCGGGCTAAAGTACGAAGGCTATTGCTTCACGCGTTGTAAGCCGCCCTGAGTCTCCGGAGAAGGGCGGCATAGAAATCGAACCAATCAAATCAAGACATAAAATAAAATAATGAATATTCAGAGTTGCTGGGGCTTACAATGGGACCGGGCACTGGATCGCCACCGTCCCGGGTGGAGCTGGAGTCCTTGGGAGGATGGTCCAGGCAACGGAGGAAGCAATTGCACAGAGGGGGCGAGGGCGCAGCAAAGCGGGGAAGCCACCCCCACCCACCCACCCACCCTCCCGGTTGCAAAGCGATCGCCCCGCTCATCTACCCACCTGCCGAGGATCCGCGATCGGCCCGCGGGGAGGAAGAAGGAGAAGAAGAAGGGGCGCGGCGATCTCAGCAAGCCCAAGGACCCCCTTGGCCACGGCGAGAAGAAGCCACGAGGAAACGGTGCGGTGCGGTGGGATGAGTGGGGACGTGGGGGGGGGGGCGACCTGCCTTGCCTGGCCAGTCTCCTCTCTCCGGGGTCAGAGACAAAAGAGCGGCCGCCTGCTTCTCCCTCCGATGCTCGCAAGGGGGGTGGGGGTGGGGGGACGAGAGAGAGAGAGAAAATAAGGGGTGGGGGGTGGGAAACACTCCCCGAAAGGGGCGTGGGAGGGATGGATCCTGATAGGAAGGGGTGCGGGCGGGGGTGGGGACATCCTGGCGACGCAGGAGGAAAGCTCCGGGCCGCCCGGCAAGAGCCGGAGGGAGGCAGGGACTTAGGGGTGTGGGGTGGGAGAAGGGGGGGGAGAGAGAGAGGGAGGCCCCCACGGCCAGGATCGACCTCCCTGGCCGGCTCCGCCGCAGCCCTTCCCCGCCTGGCCAGAGGGGAGGCGCTGGAGGAGGAGGGGGGGGGACTGCGGCTGCGGGGCACGTGTGAACGGGAAACACGCGTGGTGTGTGGGGGTGAGAAGATGCCGTGATTACTGGGAATCGCCCCCACCCCTCACTCCCGGGGTTCCAGCACTGGTGGAGGCCACCTTGCCTTGCCTTGGCAAGTGCTCCAGTTTAGTCCACCCCCCCCCCACACACTCACACACTCCGAGTTGGGTGGTCCTCGGTTCACACACACACACACACACACACACACACACACCACGGTGCTGCTGAGCCACCCGCTCCCCTGCCTGCCTCTGTGGTGTTTATTATTATTATTATTATTATTATTATTATTATTATTATTATCATCATCATTGTTATCATTATTATTATTATTATTATTCCAAAGGGGCTCCCCACCCCCACCCCAGGATCTCTGGTCCCTGGGCCCCGACGCTTTGGTTTAAAATCAACGATCAGTGGGGTTTTATTGCTTTCCCTACTTCTGGTGCTTGGTCGTGTTTCTATTTCAGTCACAAGACTGCGGTGGCTTCGCGGTTTGATCGATGAATAATAGAAGATAACAGATAGGCATCATAGAGTGCCCATAAAGGGGAATATATAGGATAGGGATGGGATGGGATGGGATGGGATGGGATGGGATGGGATAGGATAGAATAGAATAGAATAGAATAGAATAGAATAGAATAGAATAGAATAGA
>WNWU01000007.1:38984409-39005608 GCA_012654045.1 Ptyas mucosa | reverse complement strand
GAATAGAATAGAATAGAATAGAATAGAATAGAATAGAATAGAATAGACCTTATAGATCAGTGATGGCTAACCTTGCCCACATTCATAATTCTATGCGCCCTGTCCCCCCTGTGCTCCCCCCGCTTTTGGCATGCGATGGCACGGTGGAGCTGGTAGGACTGTTTTTTGCTCTCCCCAGGCTCCAGAGCCTTTCTAGGAGCCTGAGGAGGGCATAAACAGCCTTTCCCTACCCCACCCTCAGAGGTCCTCCGGAGACTGGAAACAGTGTGTTTCCTGATTTCTGGTGGGCCCAGAAGGCCCAAAATCAGCTGGTTGGCACACACATGCATGCCGGAGCTGAGCTCGCGTGCCCACCGATATGGCTCTACATGCCACCTGTGGCACCTGTGCCATAGGTTCGCCATCACGGTTATAGATCATCTAGTCCATGGGTCTCCAACCTTGGCAACTTTAAGCCTGGCGCACGTCAACTCCCAGAATTCCCCAGCCGGCACCGCAGTTGGCTGAATCTCTCAGTACTTTGTGTCGACACCGTGAAAGTCCAAAGTATGAGATATGATAGATGTCCCCCTTTTCCACTTCCTGTCAGGGTTCCGAATAATGGATCCACCAAAAACAGAACTCCGAGGCGGGAGTATTCCTCAAAGAACATGTTTATTGGACACAACATTTTGGCACAGCTAGTGAAGACCAACTCTAAAGGTTCCCGCGGTTTTCCCCTTAATTAAAAGAGCAAATATTCCCTTCCCAGGTGTCACCATTCACATTGTCCGATGAAGGTAGCTGGGAGGCTGCTTGGTCACTCCTCTGCCATCTGCTGGGATGACCTTGGTTCCCCAGAGGAAAACGTATTGTTTTGACTGGTAGCTATCTACTTAGCGATCTATCTACTTCCCCGCTCCCTTCCACCTTTCAAAGTTCATGGCAACTACGGGGCAGGAGAGAAATGGCTTCAAGCAGGTCAGCTTCAGAGTTGACGCTTCCATTAAAAACATATGTGCTAGTTACATGCCATTTGTACATTATATCCACGTGTGTGGTCGTAGTAGAAGGGAAAGACTCAAATGTGGTTCCATGAATCATCACTCAGAGATATGATATAAACGAATGAACTTGGATGTAGGGATGAATAAAATGTTTCCTAACCACCATTTGCAAAAGAACAGCCTCTGTGACTTGGGTAGCTCGTTTCTTTTTCTGAAAAACAGACCCAGTTCTTAGAAATCCATGGAAATCTGAATCTCAAAGATTATCAAAACAGCTTGTTTCTTTTCGGTTTTGGTTTGGTTTTTGCAAGAAAAAAGATCCTTAATCAGAGGGGCAGAGTTTTCAAGTTCCTAATAGGAAAAGGGATAAACGAAACCTTCAATGGGATAAAATTTAGCCTGCTGAACAACACCAGGGAGGCTTAATCCCAATCTCTTAGGGGATTAGTCACTATTTATATTATTATGGTGAGAATAAATATAGGAAGGAAAGAACGCTTTGGTCACTGAAAGTTCCCACAAAGCAACAGAGAAACGTAAATATGAGTCGCTGTTTAAACCAGGGGTCTCCAACCTTGGCAAGTTTAAGACCTGTGGACTTCAACTCCCAGAATGCCTCAGCCAGCAAAGACCCCTGGTTTAAAAGTCACAATTTATCGGCAACTTTTGCAGGTGTGCCAAAAGAACACTGCAGCTAGATTTAAGGAATCAGGCTGTGGCTGTTGATACATTGCATAGATCAAAGGATGTAAGAACAAGACAGCATTTAACACTTCAATTAATTGGCCCCCAGTGTTGCATGCTAGGTTACAATTAGCCAAAAGAATAACCTCTGCATTGTGACATCATTAACCTCTGCATTGTGACATCATAAGTGCCACCCTTTTGTACTGTCATTAAGTGTTGTACCTTATGATTCTTGACGAATGTATCTTTTCTTTTATGTACAATGAGAGCGTATGCACCAAGACAAATTCCTTGTGTGTCCAATCACACTTGGCCAATAAAAATTATATTCTATTTTATTCTATTCTATTCTATTCTATTCTATTCTATTCTATTCTATTCTATTCTATTCCATTCCATTCCATTCCATTCCATTCCATTCCATTCCATTCCTCTACTGTACTCTACTCCTATTCTATACCCATTCCCATTCCCATTCCCTGTTCTGTTCTGTTCTGTTCTGTTCTGTTCTGTTCTGTTCTGTTCTGTTCTGTTCTATTCTATTCTATTCTATTCTATTCTACTCTACTCTACTCTACTCCATTCCATTCCATTCCATTCCATTCCATTCCATTCCATTCCATTCTGTACGGTACTTGCATCACCATGTTCCACAAAAGTAATCAAGAGATGGATTTTTTTCACCTGTCCCTTCTGCAATGCCCATGATTCAGGTAGTCCTTGACTTAATTTTCATTTAGTGACTGAAGTTACAATGGCATGAAAAAAGTGATTTCTCATCACACTTAGGAGCTTCACAGCATACTCACAGTCACGCGATCAAAATTTGGGGCCTGGATAAATGGAACGTGATTCACAAGTTACGGCATCCCAGGGTCATGTGGTCTCTATTTGCAACCTTCCGGTTGGCTTCCACAAGAAAAGGCAAAGGGGGGGGGGGCAGATTCACTTAATGACTTATGTGATTCACTTAACAACTGCAGCTTAATGAACCGCGGTGGTGCAGTGGTTAGAGTGCAGTGCTGCAGGCTATTTCTGCTGATTGCCGGCTGCCCGCAATTTGGCAGTTCGAATCTCACCAGGCTCAAGGTTGACTCAGCCTTCCATCCTTCCGGGGTGGGTAAAATGAGGACCCAGATTGTTGGGGGGGGCCATATGCTGATTCTGTAAACGGCTTAGAGGGAGCTGGAAAGCACTGTGAAGCGGTATATAAGTCTTAAGTGCTATTGCTATTAATAACCATGACCAAAAAAGGGAGTAAAATCAGCAACACTCACCTAACAACCATACTGAAAAGCAACAGAAATTCTGGTCCCAATTGTCATTTTTTAAATTTTTTATTTATTTATTTATTTATATTTATATGCCGCCCTTCTCCGGAGACTCAGGGTGGCTTACAATGCATTAAGCAATAGCCTTCATACTTTTGTATATTTTATACAAAGTCAGCTTATTGCCCCCACAAACCAGGTCCTCATTTTATCCACCTTAGAAAGGATGGAAGGCTGAGTCGATCTTGAGCCTGGTGAGAATTGAACTCGCAATAATTGCAGGCAGCTGGATGTTAAATGCTGCCTTAGTAGCAGGCATTAGCCTCCTACGCCACTCATAAGTCGAGGACCACCTGTATGGCAAATGAACCTTAGGGCGGGCTTCTTGGAGTACGCAGAGCTCAAAACTGCACCTCCTCTTATGGATTGGGGGAAATCGGAGTGATTACAAGAGGCAAAATCCAAATACTTCAGACAAATATTTCCCTTTAAACACAGCCTCCCCCGTGACCCAAACTCAGTTCTCCCTTGAGTTCCTTGGACTTTCCTGCTTTAGCAGCATGGTTTCCCAAATTCTGCAAAGGCCAAATCAGCCTTTGAGCCAAAGAAAATGTTGTACATTCTTGTTGTAAGGTGTGTGTGTGTTTTCATTTAACTTAGATAATTTGTGTTACTTCCCTGTCTGCCCAATCCAAGCTATTTATTAAAAGTTTCATTATTTCAGAGGGGGAATTGTCTTAATTATCATAGCCAGAACAACAACCAGATAGGACTTTTCTTATATTGCATTCTTCATGGACAAAATGCAATATAAGGTACATGATAAGGAAGTGATAAATGCTATTTGAAAATGGTAAGGCTGCTGGGAGGAATGTTGTAGCTAGAGAAATGGAATGTTTGGTGGCTTGTATAATGTGCGCAAATATTACAATGGTACCAGCAAATGGTGACTGGTACCTGAACAAATGCAAACAAGGGATTAGTTTGATAAGTGTGCATAGAAAGGCATTCGGCACAATTCTGACTGCAAATTGTAGGAACAAATATCCTTCTGGGTTCTGCTCCAAGTGGGAAAAAGACATTGGAAACATGGAGACTGCTTGGAAAGATGGTTTAATGGTGGACAGGATCACATGGCTTGAGTTCCTGAACAGAAAAAGGGGCGAGACGCAGCGAGTCTCCGGGTTTTATGCTCTCTCTGGCTTTGAACTTCCTGGGGCCCAGAAAGAGTATCCTGATTGGTTGTCAGACTTCCAGGGGGTGGAGGTCTTAGCTAGCCCTGCTGACTGATGTAATCTTCCCAGGTGCTATGTGGTGAGTTTCTGTCCTAGATGGGTCCCATTGTCTTGCAGATGAGGTCCATTGACAAAGATTGAGTTTCTGCCTCTGGCCCATTAACAAAAGGGTGGGGGCAGGAAGGTGGGAGCTGCTTTGTCTTTAAAACATGCTTCTCCATTTCTCATCCAGGGAAACATAATATTCTGCCTTTTTAATATTTCCCAAAATATTTCATTCTTCTAGGAAAGGGGTGGATGCTAACTTTCTACAAAATGAATACAGGTGACAATGGGCAACCTTTGGAAAGTACAGTGTGACTTTTTATTGTGCAGGCAGTATGCAGAGAAGACTTAGAAGCTGATTTAGAAAAAGCACGCAATCAGGTTTGAATTATGAAACATTTCGCACAAATAGGGAATTGGAAGTCAGTTAATGACTCTGGTCAAAGTTGATGCAAGTAAATAATTGTATGCGAATAATTGGAATGCTTAGCAAATGATTTCAACCCTAAGCAGAGATTTTAAACAAGAATGTGTGATGTTCCCTTATTGTTATTTATTTGTGAATGAATATATTTGAAGATATTTAAGAAGGAAAAGGGATGTGGTGGCTCAGTGGCTAAGATCCTGAGCTTGTCGATCGAAAAGTCAGCAGTTCAGCAGTTCGAATCCCTAGTGCCGCTTAACAGGGTGAGCTCCCGTTACTTGTCCCAGCTTCTGCCAACCTAGCAGTTCGAAAGCACGTAAAAAAAAATGCAAGTAGAAAAATAGGGACCACCTTTGGTGGGAACGTAAGAGCATTCCGTGCACCTTTGGCTTTTAGTCATGCCGGCCACATGACCACGGAGACGTCTTTGGATAGCGCTGGCTCTTCAGCTTTGAAACGGAGATGAGCACCGCCCCCTAGAGTTGGGAACGACTAGCACATATGTGCAAGGGGAACCTTTACCTTTATTAAGAAGGAAATGTGAATGTGTCAAGGGAAAGGAGAACTCCAAGAATATTGTGTTGTGGTTCTATAAAGTTGATGCAACCCACACAAGTCTAGGTTTATTATGTACAGTCTGGCAGGGATTAAGAAAGGTATGTTTATTTTAAATAGAGAACCAATTTCTAAGCCCCAGATATTAACAACAGAATCAAGGTATTTCAAAACTTTTACCATGTTGCATCCATCAACGTCTGGCTGGGAGGTACCATGCTTGCTAAAAGAAGAACCAGAGAAACCAACTAGACCAGTTTTGGCAACTTAACCCTGAGAAGAAACAGAAAGAACCATTTTCATGTAGAAGAATTAAAATTGTTAAGGAATTCGCAGAGCAACCCTAGAGTAGCAAGGGTGTGCACATGAAAGCGACTGAGAGCAGTTGCGAATAATCACAGCCAACACACAGATACACTGAGTTGTGTTTACTTTTAGGAAATAGTAATAAGGCACAGTGCAATAAACAGTCCAGGTCATACACAGATAAAGCAGTAGATAGTAAAATAATAGTCCAGGGATATTCCAATAACAAAGTCTTCTTACCAGTCGTCATAGTCATACACAATAAACAGTTGCAAACAGTAGCAAACACAGCAAAGAGCAATAAAGAGCAGTATGGTCAGCAGAGAGAAATAATGGTCAGCAAAGAGAAGCAAACCATGTTTCAAGCTCCCTCTTAAGGACATTGGCTACAGAGCTAACCAATCAGGACACAGTATGATGCAATACAGTCTTAAAGCTATATTGAGGGTTTATATATTGCCAACCCAACACGTTAGCTAATTATCATTTCCTAACAAAAATTAAGTGCCATCTTGGACTGTGGGGGTGAAATGATATTTTGGGGGAAATCAAATATACCATTTACAGCCACATGTCTAGCCTTACTGGGACCAACTGTTGGTAGAAATACCCTTCTGGGTTCAGTTCCAAGTGGGGAAAAAGACACTGGATTCATGGAGGTTGCTTGGAAAGAAGGTTTATTGATGAAGAGGATCACATGGCTTGAGATCCTGGGCAGAAAAAGGGGCGAGATGCTGAGAGTGCCTTGATTTTATGCCCTCTGTTGGGTTTTGAATTTAAAGAATTCAAAAGAATATAATAGAATATAATATTCAAAGAATATAATAATCTTGTGTTCTGATTGGTTGCCAGGGGTAACTTTGTAATCTGTCCTGAGTTCCAAGCTTGGTTGACTCTTGCTGGGTGATGATGTAATGAAAGGGCTTTGGGCAATTCCTACTATGGCTCTGCCTGAAGGAGGTAGATCTCTGTTATATAGAATAGACTGGCCCAGCCCTTAATGGCCCATTGACAAAGGGTGTGTGTGAGAGAGTTTCTGCCTCCCTTTTAGGGGAAATATTCTGCCCTTTTAATATTTTCTAAAATATTTCACTTTCCTAGGAGTGGGGTGGGTGCTAACTTCCTGCACAACCAAAATGTTAAGAACCAATTTCTTAATGTTGGATTTTTTTCAGTAAAGGGTTGGAACTAGTTAATGTTTGGATAAGAGAACTGTCAAGAAAATTCCCAGCTATAACTTTGCCGGAGAGGGGAGGGGAAAAAACCTCCTAGAAGGATGCAAATCACTTTCCTGTTGGTTGCTAAGACTTGGATATGTAATCTTCCTTCTTTTACTTCAGTTCTTCAGAATTAAAAATGTAGTAGAGTTGGCACCAAAGTCGGATTTTGCCTTCCTTTATTATTTATCATCTAAAGCAGGGGTGTCCAATGTTGACATCTCTAAGACTTGTGGACTTCAACTCCCAGAATTCCTCAGCCAGCAATGGGAGTTGAAGTCCACAAGTCATAAGGTTGCCAAGGTCAAAGACCCCTACTCTAAACAACACTACACAGTTTGATTAATTCTTTCCTGAGGGAAAAAACCTAATTCCTTTCATGCTTTTCAGACTGAGGCATTTTTTCCCCAAAAAAGGTCGTCTATCTGACTGAGGAATGAAATCGGTCTGTAAATTCCAAACAGCAGAGCCTTTGGTGGAAAGATAAAGGTTTTTTTAGTAAAAAGGGAGGTTATTTCCTTCGTTTTTAAAATGGTCCTTGTTTTTGTAAGAACATCTGAAGAAAAAGAACTCTTCACGCTGGCAACCTGGCTTGGGTCGTTTGAGTTGGGCCTATAAAAGGGGTATTATCGACAACAGATGTTGGATCTTTAAAAAAAACGGACGGAGTACTCTGACTGCTCTTACTAAAAATGTTCTGACCTAGGCTTTCTGAGACAGTAAAAAGCATACAATTAGTCTCCTTTTATTTCAACGGCTGTGAATTATGTTCATTCACAGCCCGTAATGAGTCATAAATAGTTTGTAAAGAGTCCGACAGAAGTCTGCCACAGTCCTTCGGGATAAGGCTGATAAACACCCACCTTTATCTCCCTTTACATGCTGTCAAAGACATAATTGGCAATTAGCTTTGCAAGGCCACACGGAGCACAGAGTCAAAATGGAGCTTCAGAATTTAAACCGACCGGGACAAACAAAGTTGCTTCCTGCAAAGGCTCACGTCCCTTTGCTCTTCCTTTATGTCTTATGGGAGGGGCCAATCATCTCCAAGCCCTACTCCCGAGTCATCCCTTTTGTCTTAACTGTTCTTGCCTTCTGGCAGCTCTGCGCATGCGCGCACTGGGAACAGGCTCCCTCTGTTCCTCTGCTTCGCTGATGTCCGACTCTGGAGGCTCCGGAGGCAGCACATAACTCCCAGATGGTCCTGGCCCCCTCTCCGCCTCCAATGCAGAGCCCTCGTCCGGGCCTTCCCCAGACTCCAGGACTGGCCCACGTTCCTCCCCAACCTCCTCACTGTCCAATTCTGCTGCCAGCTCCGCAGGCCACTGGCGGACCACACACACACACAAAAAAAAGCTGGCAGTGGCTCTATTGAACTTTCTGGGAAAATGGGGTGCTTTTACCTTTCATTTTGGCAAGTCGGCAAAAAAGGAAGAAGAATAAGAATTTTTTTTTAAAAAAAAGAAAGTCTATTCTTTTAAGCAGTTCCTATTTTTAATTCCAGACTTCTTCCTTATAGCTATCTCACACTGACTTCAGCTTCAGTTTCTTTCTGTGTTTGATAATAACCAGGGGACGGTCATTTAGTTCATGCAGTTACTTTTTCTTTCTTTTTTTGGTTATGGATGAGGGGCAGAACTGCCTTCCTGGAATTGATGCTTCCACATAAAATATATGATTCTGAACCCAGACTTCTGCTTGGTAGTTACTGGTAGCAATTCTCCTGGCTGGTTTATGGTGAATTTCTCTAATCCTTTAGAAGTTTATTGCAGGTGTAGCCCTCATTTCTTCAGGGAGCTCATCATGGCACCCTGCTGACATACTCCATTGTTACTCTTCCAATACCAGCAGTTGTTATACTAAACTATTTCTAAGAGGTGGTTTGTGGCATCCATCACAATGGGATGGATGGATTTGTGCATCATGCTAATCCATAAATAAGGATGGACAACTTTTAGATCTTCGGGACCTTTGGTGCTCTCTGAGCTTGGTTGTTTTCTTGTAGATGTTTCATTACCCAAGCTAGGTAACATCATCAGTGCTAAAAAGGAATTCTCTAGCACTGATGATGTTACCTGGTTTGGGTAATGAAACGTCTGCAAGAAAACAGCCAAGCTCAGAGAGCACCAAGGACCCCTCATTTCAACCCTGAGCCACAAATGTTCTCCTTCATTGGAACTTTTTGATAATTGGGCCACACATACCAGTGGTGGGTTTCTACCGGTTCGCTCTGGTTCTGGCAAACTGGTAGCAGTGGAGGCGGGAGGCTCCGCCCACCTGCTTGGACATCATCATGGATGTCAGTGGTGGGTTGCCCCCGGTTCGGACTGGTTCTATAGAACCGGTAGTAAAACTGGAGGGAGGCTCCGCCCACCGACCCCGACGTCATCAGAATGCTTCTGCGCATGCGCAGAAGAGCACGGCCCCATTGCAAAGCAATAGTAAAGGTAAGTAGAACCCACCCCTGATGGACGCTCTGCGCATGCGCAGAAGCACCACGTGGGCGCTCATAGTTCCGAACCGGTAGCGAAGGTAAGTGAAACCCACTACTGACACTTACACATTTTCAATTGCGCCAAGGGCTATTGTAGTTGGAGGCCATTGGGAAGTGTGTGAGGGCCCATCTCAGATATTTTCTGAATGACTTGCCTTTGGCTTTCAGACTGTGGAGATTCTCAGTTATCCAGATCATAGTTGTCTCAAAGATGCTTTTTCAAAAGGCAACTGGACTGTTTTCTCCCTTGAGGAAGAAGAAGAAAATGTTCCGCTTCTCATCCGAGAAGCTTCATCGGTTCTGGCAGGATGGTGGGGGTGACGAAAGGATTAGTTCCAGTGGTGGGATTCAGCCAGTTCGCACCTATTCGGGAGAACCGGTTGTTAACTTTCTAAGCAGTTTGGAGAAATGGTTGTTGGAAGAAATCTTATTTTGTTTTTTCCCCACTTTGCAGGGCTAATCCTGTAAGGAAGGCAGGAAGGAAACATTCTGGAGTTGTTTCTAACCTAATCTTTATTGCCCTGCTTACAGAAACTGCCTCTCTGGATAACACTTACTACATTGTAACAGCTAAGGCGAAGCGCCCATCGACGTGAGTGATGTTGAGTTGGCCATGCCCACATGATCACATGACCACCAAGCCACGCCTACCCAGCTGGTCATTAGGGCAGAGAACCGGTTGTTAAATTATTTTAATCCCACCACTGATTAGTTCTGATAGGATGGGGAGGAGGAGAGTTGGAAGGATCATATTTCTTTGCAGTCATCCCTGAGTGCTATCCCTGAGAGCTCTTTTAGTGAAAGGTAAACCTTTACTAAAGGCAAGTGATTGCAGCGTAACAAAGCCAGATCTGAGGATTTCCTGTTTAGTTCCGATAATTTTCCTTTCTTCCAAGCCCTCCCCTGCTTGGTCCTCTTGTTGATATCCAGTAAGGGTAAATTTAGGTGTTTTGGTAACAGTGCCACATTTTGGTGCCTTTTTGGATGGGCGTTCTGCCTGCCGTTCCCAGGATAGCGTCCTTGAATCTCTCAACCGTTGTCTCTCGATGGCGCCTCTGGTTCCTGTCATCCTCCCTCCCTATCTTCCCAATCCCCCTCCCCACATTTTATGGAAGTCTGCCATCAAACCAAAGCGAAACAGGGCTGAAGCGGTTTGATGGTAGATCTGACAATTAATGTTGCTAGTTTCTGGGCAAGTTCCGTTTAACTTGTATGTATTTTAATCTTATATTTCACACTTTACATTTCATGTCATACAATATGACATGCATTTATTTTAATTGTGATGCTTCTGACACAAATAAACAAACTAACATCGAGGGAATTCGGAAACATGGTTAGCGACAGTTCTGAGGTCCAGCTTCAGTGGCCTTCTATAACCCTGATATTGCAAATTGCCCACCCCTGCCCCAAACCACAATGATTGGATTGCACAACACAAACTAAAACACAAGCTACTTTATTACCCAAGACACAAAACATCTGAGGCGTCTCCAAGGGGTGTGATAAATTAGGCTGAGGGATAACACCCCAAACCTTTCCCTGAGTTTCATGGCTGAATGGGAATTTAAACATCTAAGCAGTGTACCAAAATGAATTCAGCAGGTAAGCAAGCCAATTGCATGTCTTTTTTTAATTTTTTTTTATTTTTTACACAAACACATGAACAAACATACAATGCATTTTTTCTGAACAGAGTATTGGCCGAGTCCCAAATTTATACAATTTTAAGTCATCTCCAACACAATTTATATATTTCTCTTTTTGCCATAATAATCTTTCTCTCTAATTTTTATTAACCAATGCTACGCTTCGCCCTAATCTCTAATCTTAGTCAAATTTAATTTTTTCCTTTTCTTTCTCCAAATTAAAACCCTTAAATTTAAAATCTCACAACATAATTTAATTCCCCGTATTTCCCTAGATTCCCTTATTATAATCACAAATATTTTTCTTTGTCAACTTTCCCAAATATTACAATCCAATATCTTACTAAAAGTCACTTAAATATGTAGCATTACAATCATTCATTTCTTTTCCATTGCTTTTTCAAATATATATGTAATCTCGCCAATCGGATGTCTTGACAAGTTCCTAAATCAGAGCTGGTATTCAGCCGGTTCGGATCAGTTCAGGCGAACCGGTAGTAGCGACTTATGGATGGGCGAACTAGTACTAGCAACCTGCGAGTGGACCCACCTTCCCGGGCACAATCCCATCCTAGGTCACTGTGGTTTTGGCACTGCATGCGTGTGTGGATGGCACGCGCAAGCGAAATGCTGTATTGTTTGACATCGCACACATGTGTGGATGATGTGCACGCACTGACATTTCCGGTGCTGGGCAAACCAGTGGTGACAGAATGTGAAGGCCATCTCTGTCCTAAATGATTTATTTCCTAAATCTAAGGTTTCAGTTCCCCCATTAGAGCTTGAGGTTGCTCTGTGTGTTGTGGCTCCGACCCCCGAGCCCATCGTATCGGAGGAAGAAGGCTCCGAACATGAAGGAGAGGAGCCAGCCAGGCCTCCCTCTCCCAACCCCCCCCCTCTCTGGCAATTCCTCAGGTGTCGGCCGAAGGAGAGGAGATTGGCCAGGAGCCAGGTGTCTCCGATCTGTCGGAGAGTGATGAGGGAGATAAATTGTGGCTGGATCCACGCCAGCGTCGGTGTGCTAAACGGTCACAGCAGATGAGGAGGCGTGCCAGAGATTGAGCTGAGTCACTGGACCACACCCCACAGGCTATATAAGGGAGGGTGATGGCCATTCCAGCTCTGTGACGGACAAAGCAAAAACTCTGGCGAGTCACTTGCACTTCTGGACGAACAACGCCTCATCTGTTGTGGATTTCTGTTACTGGACTACTTCAAACTGTCTGTATTTTGGTGTTATCTGGTGGAGGAACAACCCCTCCTTCTTGGAGTAAAAGCTCTTGGCAGGCAGCTGCTGCGTTGCTGCCAAGTTTTGATAATGAACCTTTGACTGTTTTGAAACAATTATTTAACCCTTTGGGGTGGGTGTTTGTGCATGTGGGAGACGGGGACAGAACATCGTGATGGTTTGCTTTGGAGAATGACTCTATAGCAGTGATGGCTAACCTTTTTGCCATCATGTGCTAAAAGTGGGGGGAACGTGGAGGGGGGGTCATGCACGCGTGTGCCCACACCCATAATTTAATCCCCCATGCCCCGCCCCCGCACATGCGTGTGTGATTCCCCCTTTGCATTCCCCCTGCTTTTGGCAGGCGATGCGAAACTTAGAAAGTTTCTCCTTGAGTCCAGTTTATAGTCCGCCTAGATCAGGGGGCTCAAACTCAAGGCCCGGGGGCCGGATCCAACCCATGGGGTGCTTAGATCTGGCCAGCAGGGCCACCCTGGAAACAACAAAGAACCGGCCTGCAGTGCCTCTGCCAGCAAAAACGGAGCTCGGGAGGGCTTCGTACAGCCCTCCCGAGCTCCCGTTTTGCTGGCAGTGGGTTGCAAGAGATTGTCACAGCTGAAAACGGAGCTCGGGAGCCCCCAACACAAGTGATGTCGAGTTGGCCACGCCCGCCCTGGCCACATAACCCTGCCCCCCCCTCCTTCCTGAGATCAAACACATCCCTGATTCGGCCCTCAATGAAATCAAGCTCGACACCCGTGTCCTAGAAAGATCTCGATCTTTCTAACGGGTTTGCATGCCTTGAGAGCCACTCGCAGAACCCAAACCACAAGCAGCAGATGTCTTCTTTCAAATGAACCCAGTAATGGATTGTGTAATATCCTGCTGGTGTGATCTGTATGACCCGTTATAGTAGCTTTACATTCTGGCTATTCACAACATATTTCCTTAATTTAGTTGCAAAGAATGTAGGAGAAAGGCAAATGTCTCAAGGGGACATATAAGAATATATTTAGTTGGCCAGTTATTTCCACAACAGCCCAAAGGATTTCTGTTCACAGGCCATAAATGTGTATTAAATCAAATACTTGGACAGAGGGACGACATGACATTCTTGTCTCTTTGTAAATACTTTTATAGGCTTTTATTTGTTTTTCCTTTCTCATCTTCCATCCTGTCCACGAGCAATTACTTCTTTCGCTTGCATTCCACATCCAAGCATTAATGCCGACGCTTTGGTAGGTAGTCCTTGACTTACAATTGACCCCAACATTTCTGTTGCTGAGTGAGACAGTTGTTGAGTGACTTTTGTCCCATGTTACAACCTTGTTTCTTGCCACAGTTGATAAGGGAATCCACTGCAGTTGTTAAGTTAGCAACAAGGTTGTTAGCTGCATCTGGCTTCCCCATTGACATGGCTTGTCAAAAGGTTGCAAGGGGTGATCGTGTGACACGCCCCCCCGCCCCCGGGCACTGCAACCGTCATAAATACGAACCAGTTGCCAATTGTCTGAATTTGGATCACATGACCATGGCGATGGTGCAACAGTCGTAAGTGTGGAAAATGGGTGTAAGTCACATTTTTTTCAGTGCTGTTGTAATTTTGAACGGTCGGTAAATGAATGGTTGTAAGTCAAGGATTAGTGATAGTCTCTCTCTCTCTCCTCTCCCTCCCTCTTTTTCTCTCCCTCTCTCCCCTCTCTCCCCTCCCTCCCCCTCTCTCTTTCTCTCTCTCCCCCTCCCTCCCTCTCTCTCTCTCTCTCCCTCTCTCTCCCTTTCTCTCTCTCTCTCTTTCTCTCTCTCCCCCTCTTTCCCCCTCCCTCCCTCTCTCTCTCCCTTTCGCTCTCTCCCCCTCCCTCCCTCTCTTTCTCTCTTCCCCATCTCCCTCTTTCTCTCTCTCTCCCTCTCTCTCCCCCTCTTTCCCTTTCTCTCTCTCCCTCTTTCCCTCCCTCTTTCTCTCTCTCCCTCTTTCTCTCTCTGTCCCTCCCTCTTTGTCCCTCCCTCCCTCTCTTTCTTTCTCCCTCTTTCTCTCCCTTTTTCTCTCTCCCCCGCTCTTTTTCTTTCTCTTTCCCCCTCTCTCACTTTCTCTCTCTCCCCCCTCTTTCTCTCTCTCCCCCCCCCTCCCCCTCCCTCTTCCTTTCTCTTTCTCCCTCCCTCCCCCTCTCCCTCTTTTTCTCTCTCCCTCTCTTTCTCCTTCTCTCTCCATCCCTCTCTCTCTCTTTCTCTCTTAAAAAACTTTGATTCTGCCTCACATTTTCTCCAGCAAATTCTATGACAAGAAAGAATTAAACCTTTGCTACATTTTTTTTAAAAGATACCTTTGCAGCTGAATAAGGAAGCTCTTCGATTTCATTTGTTCTTTGTTTTTGTTTTACAATGTCAACAAATGATGCAAACAATGGTGAAAAGAATAGGTGCGATTCATCCATCTATTAATTTCACCCAAATGTGATCAAACTACAGGATATGAATTAGTAATTCACAATATAAAGATATTCAAATGTTAAGAGAGAAAAGGGGATTTTTTTTTCTGGAAATTTGTTTCATAACCAGAACAGCTTCTGAAAAACTGACCATGTTGCTTAAAATCATTTCCCCTGTGCAATTGCTAAAAGGGAAAAAAAGAGAAAAAAACTCATACAAATCAGCATTTTTCAAAAAGCCCCTGCTATGAATAAAATGTTGCTTTATCTGGTATAGTAATTATTTTAGCTAAACATTATATCTGGAGGTTGCATAATTCTTGATGTTTTGCTCAATTCCAATTATTGGAGATATAGCCAGGAAGGGAAAAATAAACTCTTAATCAACAGCTGTCTCTCTAAAAATGATGTTAAGAATTGCATTAATGTAGGATTAAATTATAGTAATATAGGACAAGCCTAAACAATGGGGCTTGATGGCTATAGCTCTTTAAATTGTGCCTACAAGGTGTTAGTGACATAACTATCAATGGAATTTTTCTCCATCTTCACACTAGTGCAATTACCCCTTAATATGTTCCAAAACCAACAAAAAGATACCAGAGAAATACCATATAATTCTATGTCTACAGCTGCATTCAAAAATAGACATTTCTATAGACATTGTCATCATGACAATGGATTCAACTAAGGTTTGATATGGTGGCCAACATCCAATAACTTGCAACCTAAGGATTCGAACCTGTGAAGTATGAAAGTGGTAAATGGTCGGGCAGCAATAAACAGATCACACAGTATCAATAGAATGGAATATTTGTAGCTCCGGGTTGAACTGTGGATTGCTTGGTGCACTCTGAACTTGGTGGTTTTCTCGCAGACATTTCATTGCCCAGCTAGGTAACATAATCAGTGTTAGAAGGGAGTGGGGTTTGCTCTCTCTTTATATCCAAATATCCTTATATACAATTATAACATAGATAGATAGATAGATAGATAGATAGATAGATAGATAGATAGATAGATAGATAGGATAGATGATAGATAGATAGATGATAGAGTGATAGATAGATAGAGTGATAGATAGATAGATAGATAGAGTGATAGATAAGATAGATAGATGATAGATTGATGATTGATAGATAGATAAATGATAGAGTGATAGATAGAGTGATAGATATATAGATAGATGATAGAGTGATAGATAAGATAGAAGATAGATAGATAGATAGATGATAGTGATAGATGATAGATAGATATAGGCAGAGTGATAGATAGAGTGATAGATGATAGTGATAGATAGATGATAGATAGATAGATGATTGATAGATGATAGATAGATATAGGTAGAGTGATAGATGATAGAGTGATAGATGATAGATAGATGATAGATAGATAGATATTATAGGGTCCTTGGTGCTCCTTAGCTGGTTGTTTATATATATTTATATGTCACAGTGATAGGAACAGCTTGCAAATACAAATCCACATCATCTACCTGTCCAGGTGGAGCTGTTAGGAGCTAAAGTTGCACAGAAGAACCCTTTTTAAGGATCCATTTTAAAAATGTGATTTTGTAACCATCTTTTCTGGTAACCAACCAGAGAAAAGCCAAGATGTCCCACCCATCCTTGTCATAATTTAACCGATTAAAATTTGGACACCCTTTTTCCCCCCCTACTGCTGACAATCAGATGTAATGGGGGGGGGGGGAATCAACTGAATATGTAGCCTACCTCTTTCCTTCAAACATCCACAATCAGGATGTAAACAAACGCAGGAAAATTCTTCCAGAGGATTGCAGTAAATCTTAAAATAACCCCTACGAAAAAACAAGCGAAGGTTTTCCGACAGTTTCGTGAAGAACAATAGCAGGACACTGCTAACTAATATCTCCCCCAAAGGGCGAGCTAAGTATAGTAACAAAAATAAAGCCACATATTTGTATTGCACACTGTCCCACAGTTGATCGGCTAAATCTCCCCTCTCCAGCCATCTGCTCATCTGTTTTGGGTTTAAAAATGTATGGAGAGTGTTTTAAAGATAGATTCCGTACTACACCATAGGTTTCCTTCAGCCGCTATTTGCATCATTTGGGCTCCTTGCCACGTTGTTCCCACCAAAAGTTGTTCCCACCTATAATCAAGATCAAATGAGGTACTAATATCACTCTACAAAGCCTTAGTAAGACCACACCTAGAATAGTGCATCCAGTTTTGGTCACCACACTATAAAAGAAAGATGTTGAAACTCTAGAAAAAGTGCAAAAAAGAGCAACCAGGATGATGAGGGGACTGGAGGCTAAAATATACGAAGAACGGTTGCAGGAACTGGGCATGGCTAGTCTAGTGAAGAGAAGGACGAGGGGAGACAGGATAGCAGTCTTCCAATATTTGAGGGGCTGCCACAGAGAGGAGGGGGTCAAGCTGTTTTCCAAAGCACTTGAAGGCCAGACAAGGAATAATGGATGGAAACTGAACAAGGAGAGATTCAACCTGGAAATAAGGAGAAATTTTCTGACAGTGAGAACCATCAACCTGTAGGAAGAAATATCCTTCTGGGTTCAGCTCCAAGTGGGGAAAAAGACGCTGGAAACATGGAGACTGCTTGGAAAGATGGTGTAATGGCGGACAGGATCACATGGTTTGAATTCCTGAACATAAAATGGGGCTGAGATGCAGTGAGTCCCCGGGTTTTATGCTCTCTCTGGCTTTGAACTTCCTGGGGCCCCAAAAGAGTATCCTGATTGGTTGTCAAACTCCCAAGGGGTGGGGGTCTTAGCTGGCCTTGCTGGCTGATGTAATCTTCCCAGGTGCCATGTGGTGAGTTTCTGTTGCTAGATGGATCCTATTGTGTTAGTTTCTGTTGCTAGATGGGTCCTATTGTGTTGCAGATGATGGTCCATTGAAAAAGGATTGGGTTTCTGCCTCTGGTCCATTGACAAAAGGGTGGGGGGCAGGAAGATGGGAGCCGCTTCGTCTTTAAAACATGCTTCTCCATTTCTCATCCAGGGAAACATAATATTCTGCCTTTTTAATATTTCCTAAAATATTTCATTCTTCTAAGAAAGGGATGGGTGCTAACTTCCTACAAACCAATGGAACAGAAGTTGCCTTTGGAAGTTGTGGAAGCTTCATCACTGGAGGCTTTCAAGGAGAGACTGGACTGCCACCTGTCAGAAATGGTGTAGGGTCTCCTGCTTGGGCGGGGGGTTGGACTAGATGACCTACAAGGTCCCTTCCAACTCTGTTAATCTCATCTAATCTAATGTATCTGGAGCAGAATGACTGTGAAATGGAAGACCACAATCCTTTCCTCCCAGAAGCTTTCTGGGTCTTTGCATCCTGCCCCCTCCCCCCAACACACACACACTTCCTATTTTAGAGTACAGTAGTCCTGGATTTACAATCGTTCGTTTAGTGACTGAAGTTAAAACGGCACTGAAAAAAAGTAATTTATGGCTATTTTTCCACACTTACAACCATTGCAGCATCCCCAGGGGTAGGTTCTAAATTTTTTTACTACCGGTTCTATGGGCGTGGCTTATTTGTGGGCGTGGCTTGATGGTCATGTGACAATTCTTTAGGACTTAGCAGAGGTACTGGTCTACCAGGCTTTTAACTGCTTGCAGAGCTGTACCGGTCTACCTATTTATTTTTGCAGGCACTGGTCTACTCGTGTATTTTTGCAGGCACTGGTTTACCCATTTATTTTTGTAGGCACCGGTCTACTCATTTGTTTTTGGAGGCACTGGTCTACCACCAAACTGCCTTTTACCACTGATCAGCTGTAGGGCGGCCCTTTGAAGCCCCGTGGCAAGAGTTTAAACAGGTTTTTTCCTTCTAGCCGATCAGCTGGGACTCAGGAGGCAGCAATAGATTGGGGGTGGAGCCAAATAAAAGGTAAGAATAACGTGGAGGGGGGCGGGGGGTCAAAACCGGTTTGGTGACATCATATCGTCACCGCTACCGGATCGGCAGAACCCACCACTGAGTATCCCCCATGGTCAGGTGTTCAACATTCAGACACTTGGCAACTGACTCATCTTTATGACGGTTGCAGTGCTCCGGGGGTCATCTGATCACATTTTGTGATCTTCTGACAAGCAAAGTCATTGGGGACATCAATTTCACTTAACAACCGTGTTACTCCCTTAGCAATTGCAGGGATTCACTTAACCACCGTGGCAAGAAATAGAATGGGGCACAACTTACTTAACAACTATCTCGCTTAGCGACAGAAAGTTTGGGCTCAGTTTTGGTCATAAGTCAAGGACTACCTAGAGTTCTGTTCCTACTATTTCTCTTTCAAGGAGTACTTCATCCGGTGCCTTCATCTAATGTGCATGTTTTCAAAGCCTGTCCTTTCTTTCTGGTGATTAAGAGGTTAAATATACTAAAAATGAAGTCATTTCAATAGCGCTTCCTCTTGGCTTTATAATATGCCGGCCTGGGTCTGGAGAAGTCAGCCTTTCCTTCCAGCCTTACCTCTGGGAGATAGATTCATCTCACCAAAGATGAACAAAATCAAACTTCATTTTAAAAAAAAGAAAAGAAAAATGTAGAATAGAATAGAATAGAATAGAATAGAATAGAATAGAATAGAATAACAGAGTTGGAAGGGACCTTGGAGATCTTCTAGTCCAACCCCCTACTTCAGCAAGAAACCCTATAACCATTTCAGACAAATGGTTGTCCAATCTCTTCTTAAAAACTTCCAGTGTTAAGAGCATTTACAACTTCTGGAGGCAAGTTGTTCCACTGATTAATCGTTCTAACTGTCAGGAAATTTCTCCTTAGTTCTACGTTGCTTCTCTCCTTGATTAGTTTCCATCTATTGCTTTTTGTCCTGCCATCAGATGCTTTGGAGAATAGCTTGACTCCCCCTTCTTGGTGGCAGCCCCTGAGATATTGGAAGACTGCTATCATGTCACCCCTGGTCCTTCTTTTCATCAGACTAGACATACCCAGTTCCTGCAACCGTTCTTCATATGTTTTAGCTTCCAGTCCCCTAATCATCTTAGTTGCTCTTCTCTGCACTCTTTCTAGAGTCTCCACATCTTTTTTTCCATGGTGGCGACCAAAACTGGATGCAGTGTTCCAAGTGCATTATAAAGTGGTTTTCTTCCTGGATTGTTTTGTTATTTCCTAGTGGTCTCCCTACCAATCAGTTCTAATCCTGCTTAGCTTTCGCACGATCGGTAGGCAACGGTATTTTTCGCACGTTTGAGCAGTTATGCGCTAAGCTGATTATTTCTGCAAAAAGTAATTTATAATTGATTACAGATTCCTTGAGGAGCAGATGTCCACTGCGATTACATATAGCTCCACAGCTGTTTCTTCTGCCTTACGGACAGACTTTTGCACTGAAAGGTGGCCTTGTGTCCCAGTTTACATTATCCTCTTATTTGATGGGTATCCAACCTACTTCCAATCTAAAGAGAAGAGGGAAAAGCGGTCTCCATCCGCCGTTAGCACATACTGTACTCTGTTTTTCGATCATGACGCAATGGGGTTGCAATTCTGTCTAAAGCGCCATGTTTATTTCAGCAGATATTTCCAAGTGGTTCTTCTTTCTGTTTTGCTCGATTGCATATTTATGTTTTGCGGAAGACGATGAAATTTCCCCAGTCTGTCTGTTTTCGAGGGAAATTGAAAGAGGCTAAAAATAAGTATAGTCCATAGAAGTGGCAAAAGAAGAAGTAGCATTAATGGTCACTTTCAGTAGACATTACAGAAGGAGCACAAGTAGTCCTCGACTTACAACGGTTTGCCTAGTGACTGTTCACAGTTACAGCAGCTGGAAAAAAACCTGACTGACAAGCTTTTTTTTCACACTTACCTCCACTGTAACATCCCCATGGTCATGTGATCAAAATCCAGAAATCAAGGACTACCTGTGCATCGCTGTAGATTCTTAGTCACCCAGGCAAAGTTCTCTGGAAGTTGAGCTGGGGCAATTGAACATTTTAAAGCACATGCAACTATCACACAACTTTTCTTCTCTTTTTATTACCTTGATGTAGGAGAAGGAACAGGAAGAGACTGGGGGTGGAGTCAAGTGAGTCATCAGACTAGAGTCCTTATGTCCTCACAAGTAGTCCTACCCTTCTTGAATTCCATTAACTCTTATCTAGTGCCAATTTAGTGCTGACTGGATTCTTATGAATAGGCATGAGCAATAAATCAGCTTAACTGACTTACTGCTCATGCCTATTCACAAGAAACTAGTCGACTAAAAGTTAGTGCTACATAAATGTTAATTGAATTCAAGAGGGGCTGACATGTAGTCAAGCAAAAGAGAGCCAGTTTGGTCTAGTTGGTTAAGGCACCAGGCTAGTGACACCTTAGGCATGAAAGCTGGCTGGGTGACTTTAGACCAATCTCCAGGAGACCGAGAGTTCTAGTCCAGCCTTAGGCATAAAAGTTGACTGAATAACTTTAGATCAATCTCCAAGTGATTGAGAGTTCTAATCCCACATTAGATATGAAAGTTGACTGGATGACTTTAGACCAATGTCCAGGAGGCTGAGAGTTCTAATCCCACGTTAGACATGAAAGTTGACTGGGTGACTTTAGACCAATCTCCAGGTGACTGAGAGCTCTAATCCCACATTAGACATGAAAGTTGACTGAGTGACTTTAGACCAATTTCCAGGAGGCCGAGAGTTCTAGTCCAGCCT
>WNWU01000007.1:38937953-38976199 GCA_012654045.1 Ptyas mucosa | reverse complement strand
GGGGGGGGGGGGGGGGGGGAATACTTCCACCAGATAACAAAACATGTACACACCAATTGAGGGAAATATAATTCAAAAGTCCAAATCTTTCCAGCCGGCTGATGCTTAGCTCCAAGGACTAGCCTGGGTAAAACTTTGTCCGTCACAGAATTCCAACTGCTACCCCACTCCTTTAAATAACCTGTGGGGTGTGGTCCTGTGGGGTGTGGTCCTGCTAATCCCTGGCACGCTTCCTCATTTGTTGAGCTCTCTTATCACGCCGGCGCTGGCGTGGGTCCAGCCACCTCTGGCCTTCCTCATTATCCTCCGACTGATCGGAGACACCTGGCTCCTGACTCATCTCCTCTCCTTCGGCCGGCAGCTGATGAATTACCAGGGAGGAGGGGCCGGGGGAGGGAGGCCTGGCTGGCTCCTCTCCCTCCTGTTCGGAGCCTTCTTCCTCCGATGCGATGGCCTCGGGGGTCGGAGCCACAACACTCACCACATGGCACCTGGGAAGATTACATCAGCCAGCAAGGCTAGCTAAGAGTCTGACAACCAATCAGGATACTCTTTCTGGACCCCAGGAAGTTCAAAACCAGAGAGGGCATAAAACCCGGGGACTCGCTGCGTCTCGCCCCTTTTTCTGTTCAGGAACTCAAACCATGTGATCCTGTCCACCATTACACCATCTTTCCAAGCAAGCTCCATGTTTCCAGTGTCTTTTTCCCCACTTGGAGCTGAACCCAGAAGGATATTTCTTCCTACAGGTTGATTGCTCTCACTGTCAGAAAATTTCTCCTTATTTCCAGGTTGAATCTCTCCTTGTTCAGTTTCCATCCATTATTCCTTGTCTGGCCTTCAAGTGCTTTGGAAAATAGCTTGACCCCTCCTCTCTGTGGCAGCCCCTCAACTATTGGAAGACTGCTATCCTGTCTCCCCTGGTCCTTTTCTTCACTCGACTAGCCATGCCCAGTTCCTGCAACCGTTCTTCGTATATTTTAGCCTCCAGTCCCCTCATCATCCTGGTTGCTCTTTTTTGCACTTTTTCTAGAGTCTCAACATCTTTTTTTTTATAGTGTGGTGACCAAAACTGGATGCAGTATTCTAGGTGTGGTCAAACGCTTTTCAGGTTTGTCTTTTATTTTTTCTAAGAAAATATGGTTATTGTAGGTATAATTTCATTTCTTTTAACAACAAAAAAGAAGGGATGGGATCCGGTGATATTATACTGAAGATGGTGGATTGAGAGTGAGAGACAAAGGAGCACTCTCATATCTTCTGTGCTCTTGGTTTTAACTTTTTATTTAATTGTTGCTAATCTTCATTTTAATGTTTTTTATATCTTCAAGATTTTGACGACGTTAGGAGATTCAACCCAAAGTGAATGCAGTGATTGATTAATTGTGGCTGGCATCGTCAGAGACAAAATCCTTCCTCTATTGGCTAATTGTTTGTACTTCCTGAAGTTTAAAAGTAAATGCAACATAAAATATACATTTAGTTCCTATTATTAACTGCCAGATCTATAATTGCAATACATTTGAAAACTAAATACCCTCATTCATTGGCTCAGTGGCATTAACACAACAAAAAAGAGATTTAAAAACAGTGATAAATTTACTCAGGTACTAGCATCACATAAGCAATGTTAAAAAATATTTTTTGTTAATCTTTGTTCTGCGTAAGTATCATTTTGGAGAGAAGCATTAAAATGTGTGTATTCCTTTTTAAAATAAAATACGCTCTTCTATTTTTTCTATTTTTCAGATGTTGTCCAAGTTATCTTTTTTTAACTCTATAATTTAACTCTATACTATGATCTACTTAAGTATCTTTCCAGATCCTGTAATTCCCTGAATCCTACATTTTCTCTCGTTGAGCAAGACTGGGACATTTGACAGGTCAGCCTTCCTACAGGATATCTTAAAAAAAAAAAATTGCAGTCAAACCATCAGCAAATTTTTTTCAGCCTCCTAGGATGCAGTTAATCTGACCCTGGAGATTTTGCACGTAACTGTATTATATTGCAATATTTATTTTGGCCATTCAAAAGCACACTAGTATAATCACAGGAATTTCCAAAGCAAAATATCAAAAACCCATTTGCTGGGCTTTAGGTCAGTGGGGAAAAAGAAACATTCTTAGATGAACAACAAAATCTTCCAAAGGTCTGAGATAGTTGTGAAGAATATGATCAAGCTTACTATTCCCCTTTTATAGCCCTGTAATCCCTTAATTCAGGGTATAGTTGTCGCAGCTGGATGGAGCTGAGCATTTACTAGCCAGATGCCCTTCCTGATGCCTATGTGGAGTTCACAGTAGATATTTTTTTCTTTGTGCCCCAGGATAGACACATCTACTGCTACCTAGGATTGAATTCTCAACCTTCTGAATGGGAGGCAAGCGTCTGAAGCATTTATTTTTTAATTTGATTTATATGCCGCCCTTCTCCGGAGACTCAGGGCGGCTTACAATGCGCTAAGCAATAGCCTTCATACTTTTGTATATTTATACAAAGTCAGCTTATTGCCCCCACAAATTGGGTCCTCAATTTACCTACCTTAGAAAGGATGGAAGGCTGAGTCAATCTTGAGCCTTGGTGAGATTCGAACTTGCAATATTAACTTTCTTTTTATCACAAAGCTCCTATTTGCAATACAGTATAAGGATAGTAACGCTGATCTATTTTTCTGGCTGGTAACATAAGCACTCTGAAATATTCTATGCGTCTTTCAGTGTAGCAACATCTCTAATTTGGCCTCGTTTTCCAAGCAAGTAAGGCACTTCCTTTGCTGTATCTTCATTCATATGAAGAATGACACCTAGTGAATACTTTTAAAAAACAATCCTTTGCATTCAGATGTTCAATGAAAACTGGGCTTGGCAAATCGGCTGCATATAAATATAAATAAAATAAAAATAAAATAAATAAATAAATTGTTGATTCTTGGACCTAAAGTACAAATAACAAAAAAAAAATCAAAACTGGAGAACCCATTGCATGTTTTCGCTCTGGGAGATTCTGAAGCACCAAAACTCTTAATCTGATATGAATAAAGGAGAATATGTGTAGCTCAGGGTTGAAATGAGGCAGTGGTGGGATTCAGCCGGTTCGGGCCAGTTCAGGCGAACCAGTATGTAAATTGCTGGCTGGCCCCTTTCCGCCCCTTCCTGCCCCACCCCTTCCAGGAATCCCCACACGCCCCATTTTGTTTCCCAGGTAAGTGCAGGGAGACCTACTAGGCCCAAAACAGGGTGTGGGGGGGTGCAGCACCCCCCTGTGGTCCTTTTTCGCTCCCAGGAGGCTGCAGGGAGCCTACTAGGCCCAAAACGGGGCACGGGGGAGCGTGTCACCCCCCACAGCTCGTGTTTGCTCCCAAGGGGGTGCAGGAGGCCGAGTGCTGCCTGTCACACCCCATGGCCATGCCCACCATGGCCACGCCCACCCAGCCAATCATTAGGGCAGTGAACCAGTTGTTAAATGATTTTAATCCCACCTCTGAAATGAAGGGCCCTTGGTGCTCTCTGAGCTTGCTTGTTTTCTTGCATTACCCAAACTAAGTAACAACATGAGTGCTAGCACCAAGGACGCCTCTAATCTGATATTTCCTGCTCAAATGATGAGACCTTTAAAAAGATGGAGGATCTTATTGGCACGGTTTGGAAGATGTCTATATCTGTTTTAGGAGCCCGCAAAGGAGAACATCACCATGTCCTGATGTTTTTAAGCGCACACACAATACTTATTGTGTTGTGAACATTTCACAATTGACAACAGAGAACCTGAACTTTTCTCCCAACGATTAAAAGTTAATTTGTGCTATCAGTGGAATGGTGAAGAAAAACACACAATCTTCTCGAGGTTACTAAGGAATATTGTGTTGATCTACTCCAGTGGTGGGTTTCAAAATTTTTTACTATCGGTTCTGTGGGTGTGGCTTGGTGGGCGTGGTATGGTTTGGTGGGCGTGGCTTGATGGACGTGGCAGGGGAAGGATACTGTAAAATCTCCATTCCCTCCCCAGTCCAGGGGAAGGTTATTGCAAAATCCCCATTTCCTCCTGGTCAGCTGGGTGGCAGAGAATATGGGGTCGGGGCCAGTCAAAATGTTTACTACCGGTTCTCTGAACTACTCAAAATTTCCACTACCAGTTCTCCAGAACTGGTCACAATGTGCTGAAATCAACCTCTGATCTAGTCTCATATTTACATGTAAAACTTTTAAAAACTCTATTCCCTCTATTCCCAATGACTCATTCTCTCCCTCAGCCACATACAATTCTATGGCAATATCACCTCAGGTATCTGCTTAAGTCCTAGCAATTCTCGCAGAAATAAGTTTTGTAAATGGAAAGAGTTGTAGATTTTTTGCTCCTTGACATTCTCTTGAACTGATTAATGTATTTGGATAATCCTGGTTTCTTTAAACCGTTGATAAAGGACTATCGGTTGAGTCAATCAGAGAAGCCAGATCCAGACAAGCTCCCTTGAGCTAAGCATTTTGCAGAAACTTTGTCAAAATCTGGAAGCTATAATGGGAGTTTGAGGAACCCCAATAAAGGGAAGGAAACTATTATGCTGCAGAGTGATTAACTTTACTGAGGCTATCGAAAATGACAAATGCTGTTCCTTATCCGCTAAGGAAAAATCAGCAGATACACGGTTTCAGTGTCATGGAGATAAAGGCAGAGACATCTTTAAATATTTGCAATCTGTTCTTTTCCACAAGATGGTGTAAGAGACGGAAAAGTAAAAAGAGACAAATCTCAGATTCCTAGTTAACCGTTCCACATTTGGTGGGTTCATTTGTCTCAGGAAGAGGAAGGGAGAATTAAATTTCTTAACCTAATTTAGCACCACACAGAACCACACAGTGCTAAGAAGGAGCAATAAACACCTGGATTAGGGTGTCAAATTATTTACACGACACATTTACATTCTTTCTAATCCGGTTAAGTGTGCTGTGTGAGAAGGGCTAATATGTCTGCACTTAAACCTGCTGAATCAGTGATTATTCTGAGGGCAAAAAGGAAGAGAAGCGACATCAATGTGTCCCAGAGCTCATTAGATAAAAGGGCAAGATTAAAATCTTCCTCCTTTCCTTTCCTTCCCTTCCCTTCCTTCCCTTCCCTTCCCCTTTCCCTTCTTTTCTCCCTCCCTCCCTTTTTCTTTCTTTTCTCCTTTTCCTCTTTCTCTCTTTCTTTATCTATATGCCCATCTATCTACCTACCCATTTACTTATTTCTATCTGCCTATCATCTGCCTATCATCTGCCTATCTATTATCTATCTATCTATCTATCTATCTATCTATCTATCTATCTATCTATCTCTATCCATCTATTCATCTATTCATTCATCCATCCATCTATCCATCTATCTACTATCTATCTATCTATCTATCTATCTATCTACTATCTATCTATCTATCTATCTATCTATCTATCTATCTATCATCATCTGTCTATTATCTATCTATCTATCATCATCTATCTCTATCTATCTATCTACTTATCTATCTATATCTATCCATCTTTTCTATCATTTCTATCCATCCATCATTCCATCCATCAATCTCTCCCCAAGATTTGGCCTTCAGTATTTTTTCGAATCATCAGTCACATTATCATCAGGCATTTCCCCCCCCCCCCCAGAATTAAAAACAGCAGAATCATGAACATTTGGCAAATGTTGAATTAAAAGCCATCATGTAATCCCGTGGCCACAATTCATTTATTTAATGAAACATCACTGGTCAAATAAGAATCAGGGATGAGCAACTCATTAGTAGTGGATTTAGTAAAAAAATAAAAAAAATAAAAAATCCACTGAAGCATTTTAGATGTGTCCTAATGTAAACAATGACGAACATCAGATGTCAACGGCCATCAATTATATGATGTAATCAGCATTTCGCAAACTCATTAAATAAACTAATACATTATGTGCCGCAATAATCTTACCTGAATACCGCAAAAACAAGAATGTTGGTATTAACCAGGTCTTCAGGAAAAGGCCACTCCATAACCAAAGTGCCTCTACAGAGAATGGTCTTTTCCTCATCACGGATAACCAAGCCCAGTTATCTACGAGACCGCCTTCTGCCACCGACAACCTCCCATCGACCCGTGCGCTCCCACAGAGAGGGTCTCCTCGGGGTGCCATCAGCCAAGCAATGTAGGCTGGTGACCCCCAGGGGGAGGGCCTTCTCTGTGGGAGCTCCTACCCTCTGGAATCAGCTGCCCCCTGAGATAAGAAAAATCCATGACCTCCGTGCCTTCCGCCGGGCCCTTAAAACATTTTTCTTCCAACAAGCCGGGCTGGCCTAAGCGAAGCCTTTTAAATGATTTTAAAGCGGGGTGTTTTTTAAATTTCTGGGCCAAATTTAGATATTCTTTTTAATTGGTTTTTAATTGTTTATATTATGTGTTTTTACTTGGCTGTACACCGCCCTGAGTCCCCAGGGAGAAGGGCGGTATAGAAATCTAAGATAAATAAATAAATAAAATAAATCACCACGCCCCCAACTATGGGGGTCTGAAAAGAGCACCACACCCAAAGTCTTACAAGTTGAAGAAGGTAGGTCCTTTACAGGGGTGGGCTGCTATGGGTTCAGAAGAACCCGTAGCTAATGTTATGGCCGGTTCGGACAACCTCCAAATCCTACCCCTGGCTGGCCCTGCCTACTCCACCCCTCCCCTCCCAGGAGTCTCCACGCAGCCCGTTTTGGATGCCAAGTAAGTGCAGGGCCCACACGGAGGAGGGGAAACGGGCCTCCCGGAAGTTCTGGAAGTCCGAAAACAGGCCCGTTCAATGCAGGGGTACATGCCAGAACCGGTAGTTAAAAATGCTTCAAAAAGTAAAAAAATTAAATTCTGACATCGCTCAGCTGATCGTCGGAACTTTTTTTTTAAGGCATTTTTTTTTACTACAGGCTCGGGCGAATAGGTAGTAAAAAAATGCTTTAAAAAAGTAAAAACAAGGCTCCGACGATCACAGCTGTGCCACGTGATCATCAGAGCCTTTTTTTTATGGAGGTGGGGTGGGGTGGGTGCGTTTTTGCTCCCAGCAGCCTTCCCTGAAGCTTGCTGGGAGGCAGGTGCCTGCTGGGGGGGGGTGCGTTTTTGAAAGAAAGAGAGAGAGAGAGAGAGAGAGAGAAAGAAAGGAGGGAGGGAGGGAGAGAAAGGAAGGAAAGAAGGAAGGAAGGAAGGAAGGAAGGAAGGAAGGAAGGAAGGAAGGAAGGAAGGAAGGAAGGAAAAAGGAGAGGGAGGGAGGGAGAAAGAAAGAAAGAAAAAGGAGAGGGAGGGAGGGAAAAGAAGGAAGGAAGGAAGGAAGGAAGGAAGGAAGGAAAGAAAGAAAAAGGAGAAGGAGGGAGGGAAAAAAAGGAAGGAAGGAAGGAAGGAAGGAAGGAAAGAAAGAAAGAAAGAAAAAGGAGAGGAAGGAAGGACTACAAACCTGGCAGTAGACACAGCTTCAGAGGATAATCCAGGGCTGGAAGCAGGGATGGGTTCTACTTACCTTTACTACTAGTTTACAATGGGTCTGTGTGTGCACACAAGCTCGATTCGCTCATGCACACACTCTTCTGCGCCTGTGCAGAAGTATTTTGATAACGTTGGGGTCGGTGGGCGGAGCCTCCCGCCGATTTTACTACCGGTTCTATAGAACCTGTGCGAACCGGGGGCAACCCTCCACTGGCTGGAAGGGACCTGGAGGCCATCTAGTCCAACCCTGCTCCAACAGGACATTCTTAGTGAGTTTCTGTCTTTTGATCCCCCAGTCACATGGTTACATAGCCACGCCCACCCAATCACATGACACCCCCACCCCCACCAAGCCACGCCCACAGAACCGGTAGGAAAGAAATTTAGATTTCACCACTGCCTTACTTTGACCAGTTGGAATATAAAATAGGTAATCCAAACATTTAACATGAAGCTTTATTTGATTTTGAAGACATCATTCAGCTGTATACATTAGAAATGACAATGTCTATATCACAAAATGACAATAAAATCAATAATTTTAAACATATTCATTTTAATTTTTGGCCCATAAAGCATATATATGTTAATATAAATACCTGCTTTTTAAAAAATAAATTAACTGCATATTCAACAAGTTAATGAGAGAGGGAAAAAAAAACAAAAAATAAAGCAGAGGAGCACTAATCTTGCAACAAGGGGAATCTCTCTATGTCTTGCTTTAATTATTAGCGATTCCAAGTCGTTTAGAAATGTTTCTTATTTCAATGTGGAGACAGACCACAGATTTTTAAAAAAACAAAAACCCACCTATATGAGCATTGAGGAGAGGCACTCGAAAGATCTCCAAGAGGGAATTGCGAAACCCAACAAGATGCTTCTACTAACCCCCTGAGCACGAGAGAAAAGCCATCACGAAATCTCCTTTCTTTACATAACCTTAACGAACACGTCTTCATCAGGCTCACATCAAACCAATGCCAACTGAGCAAGGGAGAACTTGGAATAAATCAAAAGACTGGCGTGTAACACATGATGGATCAAGGGAGGGTTCAGGGGTTCGCTGCTAGGGGTTCGCTGCTAGGGGTTCGCAGGGGTTCGGGAGAACCTCTAGCTAAGATTCTGTGCAATTTGGAGAACCCTCAAATCCCATTCCTAGCTGACCCCGCTCCTCCCCTCCCAGGAGTCCCCACGCAGCCCATTTTGAATGCAGGTAAGTGCAGGGCGCACACAGAGGCTGAGGGAGGGCGAAAAACAGGCCTACCGGAAGTGCGGGAAGACCAGAAACGGGCCCGTTTCCGGCCTCCAGAGGGCCTCCAGAGCCTGGGGAGGCCATTTTCACCCTGCCGGAGGCTCGAGGAAAGTTTCTGGAGCCCGGGGAGGGCAAAAACACCATGCACCATGGCCATATCCCTCCAGCAACTGGGCACAGAACCCCTTGCTAAAATTTTTGGAGGCCACCCCTCAGCGTGATACATGATGGATCAAGGGAGGGTGGTGGCTGGTTTATTTTTAACCGCTAGTAAAAATGTTTGGAATTATCTAAAGAACTTGGTTTCACCAGAACGATCGCAATGCAAGGTGCAGTCTGATTCTCCCCTTATGAAAAGATTTGGTCTGCCCCTTTTCCATACTGTTTTTTAAAAAATAAATTACATTCTTTACTCTTTTTTTTTTTCAGTCGCTATCTCTCGCAGCCAAGAATTTGCGGCCATTAAGCCAGCATTCCCCAAACTTTCTGGCACCAGGGACCAGTTTCATAGAAGACAAATTTTCCACGGATTGTGGGCATGTTTTCCATGCAGACACAGAGGGAGCTTTGCTTGCTCGCCCGCTGCTTGCGTGGCTCGGACAGGCCACGGCCTGGTACCAGCCCATGTACCAGGGGATGGGGACCCCTGTACTAAGTAGACTGACAAATGCAAAATTGCACAGATTTTCTTGGCTGCTAGTTCACTGTATCAGATGCCTACGTGCATCTGATGCGGTGTGCTGTAATCCCCCCAAGTTTATGCAGGAATAAAATGTGCCCATTTTTAAAAAGTGCCACGAGAGTCCTGGTTTTTAATCGTTTTGTCCAGCCTTCCTCTACAGAAACAGCAGGGTAGATCACAGGCATCATTGTGGATCTATTAAATAGTAAAGCTAGAAGCAGGCAATTAGAAGAAGAAGAAGAAAAAAACAAACATCTTACCGAGAACAATAATACTGAATCATGATCCAAATAATGCTGGTTGGTGGGATAGTATACTTTATATAACATCTCTTGGAACTGATTATATTTTAGGTCCTTTTGCGTCAAGATAGGAACACAGTTTGGGGGTATTTCCTTGGAGCTGTGTTTCTCCACCTTGGTCACTTTGAGATGGGTGGATTTCAACTCCCAGAATTCCCCAGCCAGCTCTGCCATCCTATGCTGGCTGGGGAATTCTGGAAGTTGAAGTCCACCCATCTTAAAAGTGGCCATGGTGGAAAAACACTGCCTTTGATCATGGAGATCATGTGATAATTTACAATACTTTCCCATTACCTTCATGGGAGGATGTAGCAACCATTTTTCATGGATTCTTCTTTACACCCACCAAGCTACCCTTTCGCTTAAACAAGGGGGAAAGTTCTTTTCAAAGAGTCCTTTTAACGGTATACAAGAAACCCCAAGGCCAAAGCAGAGGAAGAGGCAAGACAGAGCTATTTTAAATTAAACAGTTGATTTCCTTTCATTTAAAGAACTGTAAGTGCCTTCAGTCTGTTAAGAGATGCATTGTGTATCCAAGTAGTAGTACATTCAGAGCTTCTTCGTTCAGATAACATGAACTGGACTACAGTTCGTGGTATGAATTGGACTGTAGGAATTGGCTTTACAGTTCATTGCCAACTAGCGTGATCAGTGGCCATATTTACTGCAGACGATGAGGGCAAGAAGAAAGATGGTGTATTGTCAGGACGACTACATCAAACCAAATATCGTTTGCTTTTAATACTAAATAATATGTAATCTTTTTAAAAAAAGTATTTAAGACAGCTTTAATTCTACAATCAATTCCGCTAAAACCAAGTGCAGACAGAGGGATTTTACATTCTTTGGGGGGGGGGGTATCAGGACTTTTTTTAGCTACCCTTTAAAGCAGGGGGGTCTCCAACTTTGGCAACTTTAAGCCTGGCGGACTTCAACTCCCAGAATTCCCCAGCCAGCTTGGGAATTCTGGGAGTTGAAGTCCGCCAGGCTTAAAGTTGCCAAGGTTGGAGACCTCCGTGCTTTAAAGGAAGATGGCCTCCTGCTGATGAGCTTGTCCTGTCATGCACGACTGCAGGAGACTGTGTTGAGGACACCCTAGAGCTGTGATGGCCAACCTATGGCAAGTGTGCCACAGGTGGCACGCGTAGCCATATCGGTGGCACGCAAGCTCAGCTCCAGGGCCCATTGGAAGTAGGGAAACAGGCTGTTTCCTGCTTCCGGAGGGCTTCGGGGGGTGATGGGGAAGGCCCATTTTTCTCTCTCCCCAGGCTCCAGAGCCTTTCTAGGAGGTTGGGGAGGGCAAAAGCAGCCTTCCCCACCCCCAAGGACGCCCGGAGGCGAGAAACGGCCCATTTGCCAACTTCCGGTGGGACCAGAAGGCCCATTTTTTGCTCTACCTGGCCTCCAAAGCCTTTCTAGGAGTTTGGGGAGGGTGAAAACAGCCTTCCCCATCCCCCCGGAGGCCTTCCAGAGGCCGGAAATGGCCCGTTTGCAAACTTCCAGTGGAGTGGGGGGGAGCGGGGGTCGTGCACGCATGCGCAGGGGCGGGGCGCATAGAATTATGGGTGTGGGCACTCGTGTGCGCGACTCCCCTCTCCCCCGTTCCTGCCACGCAATGGCAAAAAGGTTAGCCATCACTGCCCTAGAGCATTCCCTCAAATCACAGAGAGCATTCAGGAAGTTTAATGTACCATATTCAGCACAGCTAGTGACCTGTTTATGAGCTGAAGGGATGCTTTAGACCAGGTAAGTAAGTAAGCTGCCCAGTTTTTCCTAGCCAGTTTTACATTCTGCATCAGAGTGCAACATGTCAGATGGACCTCCGTATGTCTAGAGGCAAAACCATCACGCTTTGGCATCTGACTCTGCCCCATGGTTGGTAGATCTCATGCCTTCAGTAGATCTAGCACCCACAACCCCGAGGACTGCCCATTGAGCCTTTCCATTCAACCAGGTGTTTTCCAGATGTGTTGGACTCAAAGGCCGCAATTGCCTTTGGATTATGGGGAACTAGAGTTCAACAAATCCGAAGGGCATTACATTATGGGAAAATTCACACGTTTCTTGGAAGATGAATAATATTTAAAGTGTTTTCTGCCATAAAAAAAGGACTGCACTAAAGGAAAATGACATTTCTCCAGAAATGAATTCGGCCGTCATTCAATGAAAAATACTACTTTCGTTATAAGGGAAAGGTTTGGGACAGAAGCCCCCCTCAATGAAGAAACATACAAACGACACATACAGCAGCATCCAAATTCAAGAAGTCGGTTTGTTTCTCAAGAAGTACCATCTCCAGTTCTCTCTTTGCGAGCTTTGATCATCTCCTTGGGTGCTTGCTTCCTCTCAGTGACCAAACCCAACCAAAACATCAAGTCAATGAACCATGTGGTTGGGTTGAACTTCAAGCCAAGCTCACTGGCTGAATAATCAAATGGAAAGGTATGGTGGTAATTATGGAAACCTTCTCCTGGAAAACAGAACCCAGAGGACATGAAAAGTAGGGTCAAAGACAGAGAAGGAAAAAGTAGAATATAGCATCAACAAGCAGAGGCAGTAGACATTTTCATGGAGGAACAGTTATTATTTTCATTATTTTGACCAGCGATGGGATTCTACTGGTTCTACCTGGGTTGGGTGAAACTCCTCCCACCCGCCCAGACGTCATCGCGCCAGCTCTGCGCATGCGCAGAGGTGGCGTGCACGCTCACATTTCCGAACAAATAGCGAAAGTAAGTGAATACCACTACTGATTTTAACCAACAAAAGGATTTTAAGAGCTACGTCCTGTAACTAAGTATTTTGGACAGGGTGTCCAAAATGAAATGTTCCAACAAGCCAATGTCCTGATTTCTTGTTCCCTTTACTTCTGGTTTTCCACTTATGTTGGATGATTAGATTTTATACTCTCAAAATGGGAACGACCGGTAGTCCTCGACTTACAACAGTTTGTTTAGTGACCGTTCAAAGTTACAACGTCACTGAAAAAAAGTGACTTATGCTTGTTTTTCACACTTATAACCATTGAACCATCCCCAGACTTATGTGATTTACATTTGGATGGATTCAGCATCCCGGGGTCATTGACAAGCAAAGTCAATGGGGAAGCCAGATTCACTTAACAACCGGGTTACTACCTTAACAACTGCAGTGATTCACTTAACAAATGTGGGAAGAAAAGTCGTAAAGTGGGACAAACTCACCTAACGAATTTCTCATTTAACAACATAAATTTTGGGTTCAATTTTGGTCGTAAGTTAAGGAGTACCTGTATTATGTTTCTTAAGAGCTTTGGGGAAGCTCCTGCATAACAATCTAAAACTCACCTCTGATAGTGCTTAGAATGCCTGCCATGTTCCATATTAAGATAATAATTAAATGAAGATTCTATAAATTTAACATAAGCCATTGTTTCTTCCTCCCACTCTTGCTTAGTTTACTATGTACTGTAGCTGAAGAAAGAGTTCTAAAAAAAATAATGTATTTTTAGTTGTTCTAATAGTACAGCTTTTTTTTTAGAAGAGAAAGTAAGGTCTAACCAAACTAAAATTTCTCATCCATGGGGTCCTTAGTGTTTTCTGAGCTTGGTTGTTTTCTTTCAAACATTTCATTACTAAAACTAGGTAACATCATCAGTGCTAAAAGGGAGTGGGAATTGTTGTCATTTTGTATACCACTGGCTTGTTCTGTCAGTGCTGGCTGAAATGATCTTGGTGGTTCCTTGTTTAGGCTGTTCTTTATTGTTAGCTTGTTTGTTTGAATGGATAGTCCCTTGATTGGGATGTTCACTTCTTGATTGTTTGTCTATTTTCAGGGGTGGGCTCCAAAAATTTTAGCAAGGGGTTATCTGCCTGGTTGCTGGGTGGGCGTGGCCTCATCGGCCTCCTACACCACGATGGGGAGGTGGCGTTTTTGCCCTCCCCAGGCTCCGGAGGCTTTCGTCGAGCCTTCGGGAGGGTGAAAACGGCCTCCCCAGGCTCCGGAGGCCCTCTGGAGGCCAGAAACAGGCCCATTTCCGGCCTTCCCGATCTTCCGGCCTCCCCGAGCCTCCGCGTGCACCCTGCACTTACCTGCATCCAAAACGGGCTGCATGGGGACTCCTGGGAGGGGTGGGGCGGGGCGGGCCAGCCAGGAGTGTGATTTGGGGGTTCTCTGAACTGCACAGAATCTTAGCTAGAGGTTCTCCCGAATCCCTGCGAACCCCCAGCAGCTCACCCCTGTCTATTTTGTTAATCTGGGTGTTAATCTGGGTGTTGATTCCTGGCAAGGAGGTGTTTAATTTCTCACCCATACCAGAAATTCCAAATATTATCTGCCTTTGGAGATTTCATAAGACAGCCATAAAAAAGAAGGAAACCCTTGATCTCACCAACACAGCTGCCATCTTCTTCTTTCACCACAACCTGTGGACATCCCTAAAGCACCATTAAAGCAGTCTGGAGAAAAGCAACCTCAAGGCCTCCCTTCCCGAAACTAGACGAGTTTGTTTTTTATTTATTTATTTATTTATTTATTTATTTATTTATTTATTTATTTAGTTAGTTAGTTAGTTAGTTAGTTAGTTAGTATACTGCCCTTCTCCTTCCAGACTCAGGGTGGTGAACAGCCAACTAAAAACAATTATTTTAAAATAATTTATAAAATTTGGCCCATAATTTAAAATATTTCAATTAAAATCAGTATCGAATGTTAAAACCCACATGGAGTCAGGCCAGCCTGGCTAACTGAAAGAAGTAACTTTTAAGGGCCCAATGAAAAGTCCGGAGGTCTGGGATCACTCGTATTTCTGGGGGTAGATCGTTCCAGAGGTTGTGCGCCACCACAGAGAAGGCTCTCCCCCTGGGGGTCGCCAGCCGACATTGTCTGGTGGACGGCACCCTGAGGAAGCCCTCTCTGTGGGAATGAACTGGCCGGTGGGAGGCAATTGGTGGCAGAAGGCGGTCCCGTAAGTACCCCGGCCCTAAGCCATGAAGCGCTTTAAAGGTGGTTACCAACACCTTGAAGCGCACCCGAAAGTCCACTGGAAGCCAATGCAGCTCACGCAGGAGAGGTGTCACATGGGAGCGCCCCGTCGCTCCCATAATCCCCCGCGCGGCCGCATTCTGCACCAGTTGGAGCCTCCGGGTGCACCCCAAAGGGAGCCCCATGTAGAGACCGTTACAGTAGTCCAGGCGAGAATTCTTGGCAACTCACCGATAGCTCCGAAAGTGACAAAGCCATTTTGCCGAGGGTTGATGTTTTTGTCATAGGGCCTGTTTCCATACATGTGAGCCACGCTATTGACCAACCAAGCAACGTTGAGGGAGATGGTGTAGCGGAGAATAGAAGCCAAGAAGTATGAATTCCATATGCTCTCGCCCCAGAAATGCCAAGGCACGATAGTAGGAATGACAAAACACATCAACACAACCGAACTTTTATAGTACCTGTGGAGAAAGAAAGAAAAACACAGGGGTGACTGGGTTATACGAGGCAATATTTCCCGTAACCATGATTCCAGAGGAGTCAAGTGAGAAGGAAAGATAATGGGAGATAGGTTGTCAATATACGTATGATGATCAAAGGCCTGGGCACCAAACCATATAGCAACAGCAATAGCACTTAGACTTTTCATATATACCGCTTTACAGTGCTTTACAGCCAGGAGTGGGTTCTAATTTTTTTTACTACTGGTTCTGTGGGCGTGGCTTATTTTGTGGGCGTGGCTTGATGGTCATGTGACAATTATTTAGGATTTAGTAGAGGTACTAGTCTACTAGGCTTTTAATTGCTTGCAGAGCTGTACTACCCAGATCTACCCATTTATTTTTGCAGACACTGATCTACTCATGTATTTTTGCAGGTACTGGTCTACCCATCTATTTTTGCAGACACTGATCTACTCATGTATTTTTGCAGGTACTAGTCTACCCATCTATTTTTGCAGACACTGATCTACTCATGTATTTTTGCAGGCACTGGTCTACCCATCTATTTTTGCAGACACTGATCTACTCATGTATTTTTGCAGGCACTGGTCTACCAATTTATTTTTGCAGACACTGATCTACTCATGTATTTTTGCAGGTACTGGTCTACCCATCTATTTTTGCAGACACTGATCTACTCATGTATTTTTGCAGGCACTGGCCTACCCATTTATTTTTGCAGGCACCGGTCTACTCATTTGTTTTCTTTTAACACTGATCAGCTGTAGGGCGGTCCTTTGAAGCCCTGCGGCAAGAGTTTAAACAGTTTTTTTCCCTCTAGCCATCAGCTGGGACTCAGGAGGCAGCAATAGATTGGGGGTGGGGCCAAATAAATGGTAAGAATAACACGGGGAGGGTGGGGAGGGGGTGGGAGGGCCAGAACTGGTTCGGTGACGTCATATTGTCACCACTACCGGCTCAGCGGAACGGGGCCGAACCGGGAGGAACCCACCACTGTTTACAGCCCTCTCTAAGTGGTTTACAGAGTCAGCATATTGTCCCCAACAATCTGGGTCCTCATTCTACCCACCTTGGAAGGATGGGTCAACCCTTGAGCCTGGTGAAATTTAAACTGCCAAATTGCAGTCAGCGGCAGTCAGCAGAAGTAGCCTGCAGTACTGCACTCTAACCACTGCACCACTGTGGCTCATATGAAGAACAGCTGAAGGTTTTGGGTTTGGCTAGTCTAAAGAAAAGAAGAATTAGGGGTGACATGATAGCAGTATTACAGTATTTGAGAGGTTGTCACAAAGAGGAGGGGGTCAAATTATTCTCCAAAGCACCTGAGGGCAGGACAAGAAACAATGGATGAAAGCTAATCAAGGAGAGAAGCAACCTGGAATTGAGGAGAAACTTCCTAACAGTGAGGACGATTAACAGCTTGCCATCAGAAATTGTGGAGGGTTTTCAGAAGAGACTGGACAGTCACTGGTCTGAAATGGTATAAGGCAGTGATGGCTAACCTTTTTGCCATTGTGTGCCAAAAGCGGGGGGAGCACAGTGGGGTCACACACATGCGTGCCCACATCCATAATTCTATGCACCCCACCTCGCCCCCCGTGCTCACCCCGCTTTTGGCACATGATGGCACAGTGGGCTCGGTAGGCCTGTTTTTTGCTCTCCCCAGGCTCCAGAGCCTTTCTAGGAGCCTGGGGAGGGCAAAAACGGCCTTCCCCACCCCCCCAAAGGCCCTCCGGAGGCCGGAAACAGTGTGTTTCCTGACTTCTGGTGGGCCCAGAAGGCCCGAAAATCAGCTGGCTAGCGCATGCATGCGTGCCGGAGCTGAGTTCGCGTGCCCACCGATAATGGCTCCGCGTGCCACCTGTGGCACCCGTGCCATAGGTTCGCCATCACGGGTATAAGGTCTCCTGCTTGACCAGAGGGCTGGATTAGAAGACCTCCACAAGATCCCTTCCAGCTCTATTCTGAGTCAAATCTCTACCCAAGTCTGCTGTCATCTTCACAATTAGCATGAGCATTTCCTTGACACCTGTAAACTTTTGATTATTATAATCTCTTTAGTTGTTTTTTTCACCAGGAAATAAAAAGAATATTCTAACCTCCAGCTGAGGGGGAAAAAAGAGATGTTTTTTCAGTTAACATTGCTATATAAAATGTTTCAGCTAGGGAATCTATTAAAATGTCTGTCCTTCGGCCTCCTTTACCACCTCAAAATATTTATCTTTTTGCAAGCTGCCATGAACTGCACCCTTATCACTCAGGGCCTTTGTGCGTGTGTGGGGCACAAGAGTCTGTTCCTTTGTTTGCTACCATCCCTCTTGAAGTAATTGTCATTTTGTCAAGATTTCTTCATTTCCTCCATGCAGAAGCTTGGAAAGCATTTTATGCCCTACTCCCCCAAGAGATAAAATTCTGCCTGTTTCTCACGCCTGATCATGTTCCCCTTCCTTCCGCTGTGATCATGTTTTCTTTCTTTTTAACAGGAACAAAGAAGCTTTCCTTCTGGCTCAACCCCCCCCCCCCAAAAAAACCGACAAATTCCCATGGCGTAGCAAATTGCAGCATAAGCATTCATAGCTTGTTCACTAAAAATGTATTGATTTTTTACGGTGTTGTAAGATCCTTCAGCCTTCACCAAAGGGAGCCATCAGGCTGTCTTGCTGAAAATTCCTCATTTTAGCTCGGAAACCTCTGGAAACCAGGGTCCCTTCCTTGTCCAACGTTTTCTCCATTTTTCTGAACTATCTTGCTTTCCATGGTACAAATCCACTCGCAGCCACTGGATGTTGCCCAGGGGTGGGCTGCTGGGGGTTCTCACGGGTTCGGGAGAACCTCTAGCTAAGATTCTGTGCAGTTCGGAGACCCCCAAATCCCACTCCTGGCTGGCTCCGCCCACCCCGCCCCTCCCAGGAGTCCCCACGTGGCCTGTTTTGGATGCAGGTAAGTGCAGGGCTCACACAGGGAGGGTGAAAAACAGGCCTATCAGAATTTGGGAAGGCCAGAAACAGGCTTGTTTTTGGCCTCCAGAGGGCCTCTGGAGTCTGGGGAGGTCGTTTTCGCCCTCCCAGAGGCTTGAGGAAAGCCTTTGGAGCATGGGGAGGGCAAAAACACACACACACTCCATGGTGCAGGAGGCCGATTAGGCCACGCCCACCATGGCCACGCCCACCCAACAACTGGGCAGAGAACCCCTTGCTAAAATTTTTGAAGCTCACCCCTGTTGTCGCTCCCTCTTTCAGCCCACTTAGACTACTCCCTGAGGTTGTGGCTATGGGGATAAAAAAATCCCTGCTGAAAATGTAAGACATCAATGTATCCAAGAAACGAATAAAAGGGCAGTTCGGGGTTGTTTAACGGGGGTGGGATTAATAATAGGAGCATTGTGCAACTCACTGTGTTTGAAGGGAGATCTCTTTGAGCCCATTCTTTCTAAAAGCATCTTTTTAATGTTTTAAATCCATTTTTAATGCTTTAAATGTTTGTGTGTGTGTGTTTTCTTCCACGCTGGGATATTCTTAAAAGCTGCTTTTCAGCCTGGCTGGTGGTTTCTTTTGTTATCCAGGTCTATTCATTTCATTCTTTCCTTTCCCTTTTCGTTTGAAGTAAGACTCAGGTGAGAAGCAAAGCAGGAATTGTGGCTAAAGTAAGTTGTTCCCAGCAGTATTAGCGACTGATTATTTCAGTCAGAGATCAATGCACCTGTAAGGTCCTTAGAATTAGAAATCTTTCCCCCCAAAAATTCAGCAAGCCAACTCTCGCCGTAGTTTTTCAGACTGGCTAATCACTATGGACAAAGTCATTTATTTATGCAGGAATTGATCCCAATCCCCAATTGTGTCATTATTTATAAGAGAGTTTTGTATACAGTTTTTCCACGAATGTGGGATTGTTCTTCCAACTTTCCATTAGCTTTGCGCTCAACTCTGTGCAATAATTAATGTATCGCGGCCGCTATAACAATCCTATAAATGGCACTGTTTGTTAAATTCATAAGTCCTCTCCTTCATGGACTTATACCTCTGAAATATCACTAATGCAATTATACAAGACCTTAGTTGGAAAATGCTAATTATCATAGAGTCATTGAGTTGGAATGGACGCTGGGGATCATTTAGACCAGGGGTCAGTGACCATAAACACTCAAAGAGCCATTTGGACCTGTTTCCCACAAAAAAGAAAACACCGGGAGCCACAAAACCCTTCCTGTGGTGACTATTTCCTGAGCGACCACAAAACTAGCATATGTAGTTGAATTAAACGTTCTGTTTTCTTCTGAAACTTTTCTTTTCTTGGATTTATCCATGGTTGGCCTACTGGGGGTCGAAAAGCTCAATAAATCACATGCCAGCAGGTGTCGCACATTGGCGGCGGTGACGCATACTTTGAGCGACAGGGAGCCGCAGCAGAGGGATGAAAGAGCCACATGTGGCTCCAGAGCTGTGGGTTGCTGACCCCTGATCTAGACCAATGTTTCTCCAGTTTAAGATTGGTAGACTTCAACTCCCAGAATTCACTAACCAGCTTTGCTGATCTAATCCAATCCTCTGCCCAATTACAATCCCAATAGCTGGCTAACTTTTGACTTGAAGACCTGCTATGATGGACCACCAGTGTATTTCCAGCCCTACTCGTGTTTACCATTATCACTCACTTTCTCTGGAAGGTCACCACCGGATCCTCCAATAAATCACTGAAATCCAGTTTTCTTCCTTTCTCAATGACGTCACGATGCTTCCGAACAAAGAGCCAGCCGATATGGGAGAAAAAGAATCCCCGCTGGGCATTATGCGGGTCAGCATCCGTCTCGGAGTATTTGTGGTGCACTCGGTGGTCTCGGGCCCACTCAAAAATGTCATTCTGCACAAAACAGAAGGAGAAAATTCTTATGGTTTTCTGGACCTTGCTTGCCCATGTTGTGTTTTTAAGCAACAGCATTGTCTATGGAGATTGGAATGATGTGGTGGCCTAGAGATGGAGCTCTTGCCTCACAATCAGGAGGCTGTGAGTTCGAACCTATGTAGAGGCAGATATTTCTCTCTCTGGGCACACTGGGAATATATCTGCTGAACAAAACTCTGCATTGGCAACAAGAAGGGCATCCGGCCATTAAATCACTCTGCTAGCTCCATTCAGTTGCCCAGACTCCACCCCCGCAAGGGATTATGGAGTCGTTAAATGAAGATGATGATTGTCTGTGGAGATTCTCAGTCATCCAGGTCACGGTTGTCCCAAAGGTGCTTTTTCAAAAAGCAACTGGACTTCCTTTGTTTTTCCTTGAGGACGTTTCGCTGCTCATCCAAGAAGCTTCTTCACTTCTGAAGAACGAGAAGCAAAACATCTTCAAATCAAAACAAAGAAAGCTCACTTGCCTTTTGAAAAAAGCACCTTTGGGACAAGCAACAGCATTGTTTGCTCTGTCAGAAAAACAACTGTTTATGTCAAGTACTATCAAAGATAGCAGCTGGCTTAGTTTCCAAAGAAAATTTCCCTCCGGCTATTTTGTTGCTTCTACCTCCTATGAGACTTCAGAAGTATTTTTACCTCACCCACCTGAGCTTCTAGGAGGAGAGCAGGTGGGCTTATTTTTAACATATAAATACCGTAGCAGGTGCAGACATCTCACACCCTATAGCCCAGGGGTGTCAAACTCACATCGTCATGGCAGCGTCACGAGATGTATCGGGACTTTTCCCCCTTTGCTAAACCAGGCATGGATGTGGTCAGTGCATGACACATCCGGTCAGCGGTGGGATCCTCCTGGTTTAACAACCGTTTTGGTGATTACGTTTTTCGCTCACGCACACGCGCTGTGTGCGTCTGCGCAATTTGAAGAAATCTTCACTTCCTGGTTTCTTCGGAGGAGTAACGTAGCTGATTTGCGCGACAATCGGCTCTGCCACAGCAATCAGCTGAGGAGATAAAGGTAGGAAAATACAGCGGGTAGATAGGTGGGCCCATCTGATCGTCGGGACGAACTGGTTCGCTCCCAGCTGATCGTCGGAGCAAACCGGTTTGCTCCCAGCTGATCATTGGAGCTACTGATTCGCACGAACCGGTCTGAACTGTTAGAATCCCGCCACTGCATCCAGTCACCAGGCCGGGAGTTTGACAACCCTGCCTTACAGGATGGAGACATTAATATTCAGGTAGTCCTCAATTTACGACCACAATTGAGACCAGAATTTCTATCGCTAAACAAGGTGGTTGTTAAGTGACCAGATACAGGAGAAAGAGAGGCAGAGCCTGGGGGTGGAGTCAAGAAAGGAATTAGCCTGGAATCACAACCCTTCTTGAATTCCGCTGGCTCTTATCTAGTGCCAGTTTAGGGCTATCAGTTGACTAGATTCTTGTATATAGGCATTGGCATAAATAATCTTAAATGGAACTTGACATGTGGTCTTGGTGCTTCATGTTTGACAGTTGCACCTGATTTTACAATATTTTTTGCTCCTTTTTGAGGTGGGTTGCCCCTGGTTCGGACCGGTTCGCAAGAACCGGTAGTAAAAATGGTGGGAGGCTCCGCCCACCGACCCCGACATCATCTTCTGTATGTGCAGAAGAGCGCAGGTGCGCGCGAATGAAGCAATCCCGTGCATACGGCCCCGTTGCAAACCGGTAGTAAAGGTAAGTACAACCCACCCCTGCACAGTTATCAATCTCAGTCACTATGGTTATTATGTGAACCCTCGGCATGACAGGCTGGGGAATTCTGGGAGTTGAAGTCCACAGGTCTTCAAATTGCCAAGGTTGGTCACTTCAGCCTTACATGATTGCTTATGAAGAGTTCAAGTGCTGTGTGAATCGATTCTAAATACCCACCTGAAATGCCATGGAATTGGCTGCAGCCAAAAATATTCGCAGAGGCAGTCTGGCTTTGTAAGATCTGTGACTCCACAAGCGATGGGCACCCGCTGTCACACCCAGGGCGCACACCAGGAAACATATGTATGCTGAAAAAAAATGATGGAACAATGAAAGAAGAAGGAGAAGTTATGAAAGCAGAAAAGCCTCGTGTGGTTATTAAACTGCAGCTCATACTATCAATCCCTCTATAGCAGGGATGTCAAACTTGGTTTCATTGAGGGTTGTGTTTGACCTTGGTTTCATCAGGGTTGTGTTTGACCTTGGGTGGGACGGGGGGGCGTGCCTGGGGACGTGGCCAGCTTGATGTCACTTGTGTTGGGGGTGCCTGTGATGGCTTGGGTGCTCTGCCAGCAAAAATGGGCTCATTTGCTCCGTTTTTGGCCAGGCCGGCCTCCTGCATCTCTCTGCCAGTGAAAACGGAGCTCGAGAGGGCTCTGTTTTTGCTAGCAGAGGCACCACGAGCCGATCCGTTGCTGTTTCTAGGGCGGCCCCATCGGCCAGATCTAAGCACCCCGCTGGCCTTGAGTTTGACACCCCTGCTCTATAGCTATAGCATGTAATCCTTTGCTGACACTTCTAATTTAACCCATCTAGCCTATTGGGTTGTCATAAAAACTGCATATTGGATAAAAATGTAGAACCTGGCAACCAACTCTCACAGAGGGGTTGAAATTTAGACAGTTTCACCTCTCATTAGCCATGTTTTCTTCCTCCACTCGCTAGAAAATTCTCCATGCCCACGGTTTCTCCTCTAACGGAGGCAGCAAAAATGGATACTTCAATGCAGGATTGTTTCTTGAGTCACCTAGAAATGTCCACCCACAACACGTTTCCTCTTTCTGAACAAGGAACACAATTGCTACGGTGGCAATTCACAGTGGAGCTATGCTTTCTGTAATGAAAATCTCTCTCATAATATTATACAGTTCTCGACTTAGAACCACAACCGAGCCCAAAAGTCCTGTTGCCAAGTGAGTCGATTAAGTGAGTTTCGTCCCCTTTTTATGACTTTTCTTGCCGCAGTTGCTAAGTGACTCCCTTCAGTTAAATTAGTAAAACAGTTGTGAAGTGAATCTGGCTTCCCCTTTTACTTTGTTTGTCAGCAACAGAAAGTTTGAACTCAATTGTGGTTGTAAATTGAAGGACTATCTGTATTTTCCCTGTTTCTTTGCATGTACACCAGTGTTATGGCCCGTCAGCAGCCTGTGCAGATTGTAGCTGATTCCGACAACGAGGAGGCTGGTGAGGTGCTGCGCCAGCAGCCTGTGCAGCTGGTGCTCGAGTCGAACAGTGAGGAGGCTGGAGACGATGTGGTGCCAGAGGCAAGGATTCAGCCAGGGCCTTCAAAACCTCCAGAAGCTCCTTTAAGTGAAGAGGACAAAGTGGAGGAGCCTCTTCTCAATGCACAGGCACACAGAGCTGCCAAAAGGCAGGAGTGGCTCTTCAGGAGGAGATCTCCTCGAGAGTAAGGCTTGGGGCTAATTGGCCACCCCCTTAGCCTATTTAAGGAGGAACGCCACTTGCAACAAGCTGTAGAGAACAACTTTAGTTCACTCTCCTTCACGTCTGCAAAATTGCTTCTGGGCTTTCTGCCAACTCTAGTAAGACTGTGATTACCTTATCTTAGAATTCTGGTAGGCTGTTAAGACAGTTCATTAACAGCCTTTGAATGATAAAGACTAAGTTATTTGAGTAAAATAAGCTTTGTATAGAGTTTGTGTGTTCTTTGGGGTCCGTAGCTGAGGCAGAACAGCCAGGGGTGTTAAGCTCGATTTCATTGAGGGCCACATCAGGGTTGTGTTTGACCTTGGGGGACTGGGGTGGGCATGGCCAGGGTAGCATGGCCAGCATGACATTCGTGTCAGGGGTGCCTGTGGTGGCCCAAGCACTCTGCTAGCGAAAATAGGCTCCTGATCGCCATTTTTGGCTGGGACGGCCTCCTACAACCCTCTGCCAGCGAAAACAGAACTTGGGGGGCCCACACATAGCCCTTGAAAACTCCATTTTTGGCTGGGACGGCCTCTGCAACCATCTGCCAGCAAAACAAAGCTCAGGAGGGCTGCCTCCCGAGCTCCATTTTTGCTGGCACCTTGACCCGGTCCTTTGCTGTTTCTAGGGCAGCCCTATGGGCCAGATCTAAGCACCCTGTGGGCTGGATCTGGCCCCCAGGTCTTGAGTTTGACACTCCTGATGTATGCTGTCAAGCAGCCCTACAGTGTATCTGCTAACAATGGTGGCACTTTCAAAGACGCATTCATTTTGCCACTGAGAAATTGCTGGCAGAGAAATAGGAGAGGACATTTCTCGGTATCCAGCTAACCACGATTCAGCTGCAACTCCGTAAAACCTGTTCTCCCACGGAGCTAGACAAAGCATTAAAATAGCACTTCTCTTACGCATAACCTTCGTTGCAACTTTACTGTTTAAAATTCATTTTATAACCCATCGGGACCAGATATTTGAGTTTTAGTTTCACAGGCATAAGAAAGGGGGCATTTTTCCTTCTAACGCTTAGCAAATTCTAATGCTTTTCAAGTCCCCGTTAATTGTGAAGGATAGTCATCTTCCTGCTCAAAGACATTTTTTAATTCACTCGTCTCCCTCTGCAATTAGTTTTGGGTTGGCATCCCAGCCGGACTGCATTAAATCGAAGTCATTTCACTGTGTTGTTACACTGTGCTGATTTCAGGATCACGGAAATTATTTTATACAAAGGATGAAAACATCTCAAACAACTCCGTACAAGAGAAGGAAGACATTCTAGCCCAGAAAAACAGAAACATTTTTTTCTTAATCCTTTTTGGGAGCCTGTTTTGCTTTATTATTATTTATTATTATTATTGTTTTACAAAGCATATCAAAAGATTAGGGCATTATTGTTCCTCTGTTTGCAAAGAATCCTCTTGGTTTTTTTGTTTTTTATAAAGAAAACATACCCTGAAAGTTTGTTCAATAAAAGATGCTAGATTAAGCTAGTATTTCTGCAGACATAACATGGTTTGACATTGGATTATCATCTGAGTTTTGAGGTTATAATACAGTGGTGAAATCCAAATTTTTTTATTACCGGTTCTGTAGGCATGACGTGGCTTGGTGGGCATGGCTTGGTGGGCATGGCAGGGGAAGGATACTGCAAAATCTCCATTCCTACCCCACTCCAGGGGAAGGATACTGCAAAATCCCCATTCCCTCCCCACTCCTGGGGGAAACATATTGCAAAATCTCCATTCCTACCCCACTCTGGGGCCAGCCAGAGGTGGTATTTGCCAGTTCTCCAAACTGCTCAAAATTTCTGCTACCAGTTCTCCAGAACCTGTCAGAACCTGCTGGATTTCACCCCTTCTATAATGCTTTCGTTTCAATGGAGCTGCTTGCTCGAGCCAAAAATCAAAACCAAAATAACACCTAGTGCTATTTAATTGTATTAATTTTAAGTGGAAAAGAGATGGATAAGGAAACCGGCAGCAGACAGACAGTTGTAAAAAGCTGAGATTGGAGTGCTTGTGCAATTTTGTTACCTAAAGTAAACAAAGAAAGAAAAAAAAACCCAGGTAGATGCTACAATTATAAAAAGAAAAGAAGGGTTGTTAATATTTATGTAGGTTGACCGTTTGTTTTCTAGGCAGCTTATAGAAAAAATTAAAGTCAATTAAGATGGCTTTAGAATAAATCTTGTTCGGAGTACATCTATTAAAATCAGTTAAGATTTCTTAGTGATGATTTAAGGTCCCTTTAGGGCGTATGCGCAGAAGATGAAAAAATATTACTTCCTGGTTAAAACCAGGAAGTAATGACACCCAGGTGGCGATCTCTACCAGATCGCCGAACCACAGGGAAAAGTCGCTACCGGATCGGGCGATCCGGTCCGATCCGGGAGCATTTCACCCCTGCTTTAGGGTGAATTGCAGTATGGAAAGCCCACAATGTAGTTCCTTTGGTTCTGATATAATGCAATGTGTGAACTCAGTTATCTGGGTTTGTAGTGTGTAAACTTTAGCACGTCGTGGGAGTGCCAACACTGTTGCTTGCTTAACAAATGGTAATTTAAACAAAACATTTGTGTGATGAACGCATCCTGCTATGACTCAGCCTGGATTCAATTTAATTTTATGATGCTGCGAATTGATATTAAGACGAGACAAATGACAAAAATCACAAAAAAACCAAACAAACCCAAGGATCCTTGTTTAGTAATGAAGGATTTAAAAGCTTTTGAAAGAATTGCAGAAGTTTTGAGCTGCAAGGAGAAACCGAAACAAAGGCTGAATAATACTGCTTGACGTCTGCTGAATTTTGCTCTTTAAAATTCCAGACACATTTGCTTTGGAAAAGCAAAATGGAGGAGTCAAGAAATAATTTTTTTTCAGTGGAAATTTGGAAGCTATCCACAATCAGGCTAAATTTGTGAGGCGAAAGGCCCTCCCGTTGACATACCTGAGGAGAGAAAATAATAATAATAAAAACCCTTTGATATCAATTCTCCTCTAAGATTGGGTTTCAGAGGATTCCTTGATCACTGATACATGGAAGATCATATAGTACATCTATGGTTGTGATCCAGTGGTGGGTTTCAAATTTTTTTTACTACCGGTTCTGTGGGTGTGGCTTGGTGGGCGTGGCATTGCTTGGTGGGCATCGCTTGGTGGGCATGGCAGAGGAAGGATGCGGTAAAATCTCCATTTCTTCCTGATCAGCTGGGACTCAGGAGGCAGAGAACGGATGGGGGCGGGGCCAGTCGGAATTTTTACTACCGGTTCTCCAAACTACTCGAAATTTCTGCTACCGGTTCTTCAGAACTAGTCAGAACCTGCTAAAACCCACCTCTGCTCTAATCAATGGTGGGATTCAGCCAGTTCGCACCTATTTGGGAGAACCGTTTGTTAACTTTCTAAGCAGTTCAGAGAACCGGTTGTTGGAAGAAATCTTATTTTGTTTTTTTTTTCACTTTACTGGGCTAATCCTGTAAGGAAGGCAGAAAGGAAACATTCTGGAGTTGTTTCTAGCCTAATCTTTATTGCCCTGCTTACAGAAACTGCCTCTCGGGTTAACCCTTATTACATTGTAACAGCTAAGGCAAAGCACCCATCGACGTGAGTGACATTGAGTTAGCCATGCCCACATGATCACATGTCGAGGACTACCTATATATCTTCCAGAAGAATATTCCCACACTCGGGGTTTCCATTTTGAAAAAAAAATCCTGCTAAAACAACTATTTTGATTCCTCTGCTTTGTGCGGTTTCCCCAAAAAGATTGAGAAGTGGGGTTGTCAACCCTGACCATACAAATATTGGATTTTTCTCATTTTAAATGCATACTCATTTTCATTCTGATGAAATCTCGGTGGGCAAAAGTCTAGAATATTAATTTGTAACATGGCTGATACAGTCTTAGGTAAAGCTAAAGCACATATGTGCTAGTCGTTCCTGACTCTAGGGGACAGTGCTCACCTCCGTTTCAAAGCCGAAGAGGCAGCGCTGTCCGAAGACGTCTCTATGGTCATGTGGTTGGCATGACTAAATGCCAAAGGCGCATGGAACGCTGTTATCTTCCCACCAAAGGTGGTCTCTATTTTTCTACTTGCATTTTTATGTGCTTTTGAACTGCTAGGCTGGCAGAAGCTGGGAGAAGTAACGCTATGCGGCATTAGGGATTCGAACCGCTGAACTGCCGACCTCTTGATCGACAAGCTCAGTGTCTTAGTCACTGAGCCACCGCATCCATACCGTCTTAGATACAGTCTTAGATGCCTTTTTTAAAAAAAGTACTGTAGCTTCTTAGCAAAGATTTGCTAAAAGTTGCGTCAATTAGCAGTTCCCAGGGACTGTCAAAGATCAAACTTAACCTAGTTATAAAAGGAACAAACAGAAATTATCTCAAAAGAGAGAGAGAGAGAGAGAGAGATAAAAATAGGAGGGATGAAATGAATCAGTGATGTGCTTCTGACAAGTTGCAGATTTGAAAAGGACACGAGTTTATCTGTGGGCTTGTTAAGACCTACAGTATATCAGTTGCCCTGACAACTAGCAAATGAGGATTTTCTTAATCCTACAGAGTGTGTAATTTAAAAAAAAAAAGTCAAAATGGCAGCCACAAGCTAGAAACTCCTGGATTTCGAGCTATTGATTTGACTTTCTATGTTTTGAAGAAACAATGATTTAATCCTGTTCCCCTTTGCAGATAGAAAGCTAGAAGCCTTCAAAAAAAAAAAAAAGAACAAGTAGTCCTTGATTTACGACCACAACTGAGCCCAAACTTTCTGTTGCTAAGCGAGACAGTTGAGTGAATTTTGCCCCGCTTTACGACCTTTTCTCAACGTTCCAAGTAATGTAGCCATTAAAAGCAGAACTCTGAGGCAGGTAGATTCCTCAAAGAACAAATTTATTGGATACATCATACTGGCACAACTGGTGAAAAAACCGACTCTGAAAGTTCCCACGGTTTCACCTAATTAAATAGTGAAAGCTCCCCCCCCCCCCAATCAACAGTCAGATTGTTCAATCGAAGTGCAGGCTGGTTGCTTGATTACTCTACTCCTCCTCTTCCCCGCCACCTGTTGAAATGTCCTTGGTTCCCACAGGAAAACCTTTTGCTTTGACTACAAAACCCCAGCTAACTATTTCCTCCCCCCACCCCCCGGCATTGTGGCAGCCCTGAAGCCATAAAGATGGCCTCAGACAGGTTCGCTTCAGGGTTGACACCTTTCTTGCCACAGTTGTTTAGTGAATCACCACAGTGGTTTATTTATTTATTTATTTATTGGTTCAATTTATATGCCGCCCTTCTCCAGAGACTCAGGGCGGCTTACAATACGTTAAGCAATAGCCTTCATACTTTTGTATGTACCTGCTTAGTGGGACTTTCGGTTAATTTTTTTGTTAAGTTAATAATACGGTTGCTAAGAGAATCTGGTTTCCTCGTTGACTTTGCTTGTCTGAAGTTCGCAAAAGGGGATCATGGGATCCCAAGTCACTGCAAACCAGGGGTGAAATCCAGCAGGTTCTGACAAGTTCCGGGGAACCGGTAGCAGAAATTTGGAGCAGTTCGGAGAACCGGCAACGGAAATTTTGAATAGTTCGGAGAACCGGCAAATACCACATCTGGCTGGCCCCAGAGTGGGGTGGGAATGGAGATTTTGCAATATCCTTCCCCCAGGAGTGGGGAGGCAATGGGGATTTTGCAGTATCCTTCCGCTGGAGTGGGGTGGGAATGGGGATTTTGCAATATCCTTCCCCCAGGAGTGGGGTGGGAATGGAGATTTTGCAGTATCCTTCCCCTGATCCTTCCCCTGATCCTTGAATAAATGTAGGTGTTTTGTCACAGTTTTTGACACACACACACATACAGATCACTCCAATGGACAGCATGCAGCATTGGCAGGGTACAAAATAGGCTGTATTGTTTCAAATATAGCTGAAGGTTGGGCTTCATCTTTAAAAGACTCCCCCTCCCCATAACAACTGCTGGAATAACAGCATCTGCTATTCCTTTCCTAATTCTAATTATTATTTCCTCCCCTCAACCCCCACTTTCCTAGCCCTCTCAATGAAATAAAGACAGCTCCATCTAACTGCCTTGACAAACTCCCACAGTGCCCTTGACCAGTGACCAGTGGTACCAGTTTTATCCGGTTCTGGCGAATCGGTAGCTATGGCTGCAGGAGACTCCGCCCACCCGCCCGGACCTCATCACGTCCCGTTTTTGACGGTCTGCGCATGCTTTCATTTGCGAACCAATAGCAAAGGTAAGTGAATACCACCCCTGCCCTACCACAAACTGTGGGAAATTACAAGCCTAGCTGGATGCATTGTCCAGAACATTTGGTTCCACTGATAGTGGAGGGAGGATACCCAGAGCCCAGAATCAACCTTGTCTTCTGCATTAAAGGCAGTTCTTGTAACCAAAAATGAGCACGTTGGGGGGTGGGGGTGGGGAGGAGGCTGCTGTGCTCCTGTTTATCTTAAATAAACAGAGAAATAAACATACCTACTATTGTTCATGTCTGTGGCCAGTGATGGCTAACCTTTTTGCCATCGCGTGCCAAAAGCATGGGGAGTGCGGTGGGGTCACACACACATGTGCCCACATCCATAATTCTATGCGCCCTGCCCCTCCTTGTGCTCCCCCTGCTTTTGGCACGTGATGGCACGGTGGGCCTGGTAGGCCCCTTTTTTCCTCTCCCCAGGCTCCAGAGCCTTTCTAGGAGCCTGGGGAGGGCAAAAACGGCCTTTCCCACCCCCCCAGAGGCCTTCTGGAGGTTGGAAACAGTGTGTTTCTTGGCTTCTGGTGGGCCCAGAAGGCCCGAAAATCAGTTGGCTGGCACACGCATGCGTCCCGGAGCTATGCTCGCGTGCCCACCAATATGGCTCCGCGTGCCACCTGTGGCACCCGTGCCATAGGTTCGCCATCACGGTCTGTGGCTATCTGTTGTGGTCCGTCGGCAGCCTGCGGAGCTGGCAGCAGAGTCGGACAGCGAGGAGGCTGAGGAAGAACATGGGGCAGTCCTGGAGGCTGGGGAAGGCCCGGATGAGGGCTCTGCGTCGAAGGCAGAGATGGGGCCAGGGCCATCGGGGAGTGATGTGCGGACTCCGGAGTCTCCAGAGGCTGACAGCAGAGAAGCAGAGGAACAGGAGGATCCTGTTCCTAGTGCACACATGAGACGAGCTGCCAGGAGGCAAGAGCAGCTACAGCAAAAAGGACGACTCGGGAGTAGAGCCAAGAGATGATTGTCCCCTCCCATAAGGCTTAAAAGACCAGCAACGGCTCTTGGGTTCTTTTGTCGGAAAACAACGTTGATAGATTTTGTTTCTTGTCTTGCTGCATTTATTTCTTGTCGGCGTCTTCTGCTTCTGAACTTTTGCCAAGAAAAGCCTTTGGCAGGTTGCCAAAGTAGACCAAGGTTGGTGATAAGGCTGAAGAATTTGTGCTAGGAAGAATTTGTTTTGAATTAGTTTGGACTACGCTGAGAATGAGTTAATCCTCAGCTGTTCTAATAAAGTCTGTTTGTTTTCGAACTGATTGCGTCTGATAATACCTCCTTGGCCCTGGGTCACAACACTTAGGCCTAGTCTTGTTTCTTTGTTCTTTCAATTAGCAAAGTGATTCCTGCTTGCTTCCATGCCTCCATCCCTTTCCAGGGAAAATGTACTGCAACAGAAGTGCAAAAAAAGTACATTGTCTGTAAAGATGCATTGGACACGCTTCCATAGATACTGTGCAATCGTCGGATGACGACATGGCCAGCAAAGTAAGTCAGCGGGAGGACTCAGTTCATTCAGCAAAGTAACGTTCCATGTCTTATGCCAACTGTGAGTTCATTATCACAATGCTTCTGTCTAGGCTGGCTATACGTTTGAAAATTATTTTGAAAAAAAAAACATTAAAAAACCAGCTCAGACCATGCTTGAATGTAGTTTCTTTGCCCGAAAGGGTGAAAAAAGATACAGCGGCTTTAATGAGCAGCAGAAAAGCATTCAGGCTTTGCAGTGATTCTCTTGAATCAAAGCATGTACAGCAGGGGTGAAACCCAGTAGATTCTGACAGGTTCTGGAGAACCGGTCGTGGAAATTTTGAGTAGTTCAGAGAACCGGCAAATGCCGCCTCTGGCTGGTCCCAGAGTGGAGTAGGAATGGAGATTTTGCAATATCTTTCCCCCAGAAGTGGGGAGGGAATGGGAATTTTGCAGTATCCTTCCCCTGCCACGCCCACCAAGCCACGCCCACCAAGCCACACCATGCCCATCAAGCCACGCCCACCGAACCGGTAGTAAAAAAAATTGGATTTCACCACTGATGTACAGGCTTCCTGTCTATACAGGTGGTCCTCGATTTATGACTGCAATTGGGACCAGAATTTCCATTGTTAAGCAGGGCAGATTTTAAGGGACTCATACGTGATTTTGTGACTTTTTTTTGGTATGGCCTGTTAAGTGAATCCTGAGATTGTTAAACAAATCCAGCTTTACCCCATTGATTTTGCTTGTTGGAAGCTGGCAGGGAATGTTGCCAATGGTGATCGCATTAACAGATTAGCAGATTAACAGAGTTGGAAGGGACCTTGTAGGTCATCTAGTCCAACCCCCTGCCCAAGTAGGAGACCCTACACCATTTCTGACAGACAGCAGTCCAGTCTCTTCTTGAAAGTTTCCAGGGATGAAGCTTCCACAACTTCCGAAAGCAACTTCTGTTCCATTGATTGATTATTCTCTCACTGTCGGAAAATGTCTCTTTATTTCCAGGTTGAATCTCCCCTTGTTCAGTTTCCATCCATTATTCCTTGTTTGGCCTTCGGGTGCCTTGGAAAATAGCTTGTCCCCCTCCTCCTCTCTGTGGCAGCCCCTCAAATATTGGAGGACTGCTATCATGTCTCCCCTGGTCCTTCTCTTCACTTGACTAGCCAGGCCCAGTTCCTGCAACCGTTCATCGTGTATGTTTTAGCCTCCAGTCCCCTCATCCTCTTGGTTGCACATTTACCCTGGGATGCTGCAACCATCATAATAGCAATAGCACTTAAACTTATATACCACTTCACAGTGGTTTACAGCCCTCGGCTAAGTATATTTTACAGAGTCAGCCTATTTCCACCAACAATCTAAGTCCTCATTTTACCAACCTCGGAAGGATGGAAGACTGAGTGAATCTTGAGCTGGTGAGAATCAAACTACTGAACTGCTGGCAGTCGGCAGTCGGCAGTCGGCAGTCAGCAGAAGTAGCTTGCGCTACTGCGTTCTAACCACTGCGTCTCCATGTGTTATGTACTTGGTTTGCAAAGTGCATTAATAACAACAATGAGGCAATAACAGGAAAGAGGTTTTACACTGCCATAAAAGACTGTGGAGGCCAAATCACAATTCCAGGAAAAGATGCAGTGGTTTTAAAGAGCTGTTGAAAATGCTATATGCCAGGGGGCTTCAAAGCAATGCTTCCTTTTCAAATCTGGGGTGTTGTACAGCTGTCCTAAAATAAATTCCGATTGTCATTCTAGAATCACTAGCACTGAAATAGCATCATTTCTTCTTGCAGACAGAGAAGCATTGGATCTCACTGGTTTTCTTGAAGATGAAGGAAAAGGAGGAAGAGAAAGAGGATTAAACGGCTGAACAAAAGAGAAAAAAAATACTGGTCTTCAAATAGGAAATTGTAAGAAGTAATCACACCCACCCACACACCCACACACCCACACCCCTCCTAGAGAATGAAATATTTTGGAGACTATTAAAAGAGGCAGAACATTATATTTGCCCAAAGGAGAAATGGAGAAACGTGTTCTTAAAGGCAGAAAGCAGCCGCAGTCTTCCTGCATAACAAAACGGCCTCCAGCAGATCCCTGAAGTCTTTAGAGATTTTGTGCCCATTAAGAAAGACTGGGCCAATCTATTCATAAACAAAATACCTTCAGCTCCAGTTGATGGGATTAAGAATTTACATTCCCCCACCCAAATTCTAAGAACAGGACCAGACCTCTAGGTCTAGGACATAATAGTGTTGGAAGAAATATCCATCTGGTACCAAGGAAGATTCTGGAAAAGATAATCAAGCAATGAATCAGCAAACACCTAGAAGCAAACAAAGTAATAACCAAGAGCCAACATGGGTTTGTCAAAAACAGATCATGCCAGACTAATCATATTGCATTCTTTGACACAGTGACAAAATTAGTGGACCAGAGGAATGCTGTGGATATAATTCACTTGGACTTCAATAAGGCATTTGATAAAGTTGACCATAACCTACTACTAGATAAAATAGAAAAATGTGGGTTAGACAGCATCACCACCAGATGGATTCGTAACTGGCTGACCAACCGCACTCAATGTGTAGTCCTTAACGGAATTGCATCTACATGGAGGGAAGTATGCAGTGGGGTGCCCCAAAGCTCTGTTTTAGGCCCAGTACTCTTCAACATCTTCATCAATGATTTGGATGAGGGGATAGATGGGAAACTCATCAAATTTGCAGACAACACCAAGCTAGCAGGAATAGCCAACACTCCGGAAGACAGGCTTAAGATACAGAAGGATCTTGACAGACTTGAACATTGGGTGCTATCTAACAAAATGAAATTCAATGGTGAAAAAAATAAGGTTCTACATTTAGGCAAGAAAAACAAAATGCACAGGTACAGTATATGTGGTACCTTGCTCAATAGTAGCAACTGTGAGAGGGATCTTGGAGTCCTAGTGGACAACTATTTAAATATGAGCCAGCAGTGTGCAGCAGCTGCCAAAAACACCAACACAGTTCTAGGCTGCATAAACAGAGGGATAGAATCAAGATCACATGAAGTGTTAATACCACTTTATAATGCCTTGATAAGGCCACACTTGGATTACGGCATCCAGTTTTGGTCGCCACAATGTAAAAAAGTTGTGGAGACTCTAGAAAGAGTGCAGAGAAGAGCAACAAAGATGATTAGGGGACTGGAGGCTACAATATAAATAGAACAGCAACAGGAACTGGGTATGTCTAGTTTAATGAAAATTAAACTCCATTTTATTTCCAGCGCCTTTCTCCCGGCTTGGAACCAGGACGGGATTTTTCTTCCAACAAAATGCAAGATACAATTACTAACTCTGGAAGTGTTCCCAGGTTGCTGAATGTAGCTAATGCTACAAATCACACAATGGATATTTAATCAAGTTACTTGACTAAGGTCAAGTCCTTGGCCTTGAGAAGCATATTAAAAATCTCAGCTCTCATTAATATTTGGGATAAAGCAGAATTTGACAAATAGCACCATCCCTGATATTGGTGATTTATAAATTTTGGATTCCTTTAACTTGGACACTGGTGAACCCTTCCCAAGAAATGTGCAAATTTGTAGGCATATCAAAGATCACAAACATTTGTCAGGACTGTATAAGGTAAAGGTTCCCCTCGCACATATGTGCTAGTCGTTCCCAACTCTAGGGGGTGGTGCTCATCTCTGTTTCAAAGCCAAAGAGCCAACGCTGTCCAAAGACGTCTCCGTGGTCAAGTGGCCAGCATGACTCTACGCCAAAGGTGCATGGAACGCTGTTACCTTCCCACCAAAGGTGGTCCCTATTTTTCTCCTTGCATTTTGTACGTGCTTTCGAACTGCTAGGTTGGCAGAAGCTGGACAAGTAACGGGAGCTCATCCCATTATGCGGCACTAGGGATTTGAACCGCTGAACTGCCAACCTTTCGATCGACAAGGATTTTAGCCACTGAGCCACCGCGTCCCTTCAGTACTGTATAGAACATGGTTTAAAATGAGTACTATTCAGTCTAGGTTTTTTCAAGCAGCTTAAAGTTTTGCTCTATGTTGTTCCCTCAGGCATCCCATGTCAAAAATCAGCTTGCTCTGATTGGACAGGCATGGCTACCATCTTCATTTGACCCTCCATGGTTCCCCCTGGAATGTTTAATAAATCCATAGTCTGACTAACTAGCTTCTAACTCCAAAAACAAATTGCCTCAGGATACACCAATGGATATTCAGATCATTTATTATAGGTTGTCTTCTTAGATACAATTATCTAAATTGTAGATTGTTCCTTACTTGAAACTAACCATAGCTGAAACCATGGTTATAGCAACTGTCCCTTTTTAAAAAAATGTCATGGCCTTAGGGCCTCATATTTGCTGCATAACAAAGCTTAAAACATAACAAAAGTGGAATGATTTTGTCATGGCCCCATTGGAGCCTGAATCTGCGGAGAAAAATGAGCTGGAACTGGAGCAGATGGAGATCGAGGGGGCGGCTTTATTGGCTTGGGAGGAAAATGGAGAAGAGCAGGCCCAGTCAGACCAGGATCTTTCAGGATTGGGACAGTTTGTAAGCAGGGAGGAAGGGGGGCAGGATGACCAAGGGAGTCTAAGCAGTGAATATGAGAGACAGAGCTCAGGCAATGAGCAAGGACCACCCCCTCCTGATCAGGGGTGGTATTCACTTACCGTCGCTACCGGTTCGCAATTGTGAGCGCACGCGCAAGCGCAGAGCGTCAAAAACAGGTCGGGATGACATCTGGGTGGGAGGGCGGAGCCTCCCGCAGCCGCCATTACTGGTTCGCCCGAACCGGATAGAATCAGCTCAATACCACCCCTGCTCCTGATCCTCGAGCATGGAGAGTGGAGAGAAGGTGAGAACAGCGCAGACTGACCCGACTACTCAGGAGGAGAGCTCCCCGACCCTCTTCACAAGGCACGCCTGGGGACTGAGACTTAAGGAGACGCTGTGGGGAGGGGCATTTGTCAGGAACAAACTCTGAATTCCTGGATTGTCGAGTGCCAATGTTTGAACTTTCCTGGATTCCTTGCATTCTTTCTGGATTTCTTGCTTTGCAACCATGGTGCTCACAGTGTTGGGCTGGACTATTTGCAGCCAGAGGCTACTTGAGGTGTGTGTATCTGTGTGTGTGTGATCACTTTGCTCTGGGACTTGCCAGAAACGTGGGAGTGTTTGGGGAAATTTGGAGCAATAAAGGGGCGGTTTGAACTGCCGGCTGCCTGGGTTACCTCTGTGCTGTGTCCCGGGTCATCACAGGTTTTTTATGAATCAGATCAGTGTGTCTTATTAAACAACCATGGTTTTAAGTATCTCCACATTTTTAATTATGAATTTAACCTATATATCATTGGTTCAATGTGTAAGGGTAAACTGGGATGATAGGGAAAAATTTTGTTTGATGGGGCAGCCATGTTAGAATTCTTTATGATGTGACCAGCAGCATATCTGCACTGCAAAGTCCAGGTGTCCACTAGATGGCAGCAGAGGTAATTTGTATAAGTAGCCCTCAACTTGGAACAGTTTGGCAACTGGTTCCTATTTATGACCGTTGCTGTGTCCCAATATCATGTAATCCCCTTTTGCAGCCTTCTGACAAGCAAAGTCAATAGAGAAGCCAGATTCACGTAACAGCCAGGTGACTAATTTATCAGCTGCAGCAATTTAACTTATCAACTGAGGCAAGAAAGGTCATAAAATGGAGCAAAATTCTCACTAACAAATGTCTCATTTAAGAATAGACATTTTGGGCTCAGTTGTGGTCGTAAATTAAGGTATTTCTTTGCTGGGGGATTAGCTCTACTGATAAGAAGCTGCATATTGCTATATTTACTCCAGAGGAAAAAAAATATACACAGATTTACAAACTATAGGAGAAAATGTGCCAAATTTTTCAAGAGAGATGCAGATGGATGTCCTATTTTAATTCAGAGAATGGGGGGAAAGCTAGGGAAAGACTATTAATATTAGTAGTAGAAATCAAAGTTCTAAATATAATTAAAATAAGTAGGATTTATTCCTGATTTATTTATTTCTCTCCCTCCCTCCCTCTTCCTCCCCTTCCTCCCTCCCTCTCTCTCACCTCTTTCCCTCTCTTTCTCCCTCCCTCCCTCTCTCTCCCTCCTTCCCTGTCCCTCCCTCTCTCCCTCTCCCGGCTCCCTCTCCCTCTCTTCCCCCCTCCCCCTCTCTTTCCCTCTCCTCCTCCCTCCCTCCCTCTTTCCTTGTCCCTCTCTCTCTTTCCCTCTCCCTCCCTCCCTCTCCCTCCCTCTGCCCCTCCCTCCCTCTCTCTACCTCCCACCATCCCTCTCTCTTTCCCTCTCCCCCTCCCTCTCTCCTTCTCTCACTGAATAAAAATGCACCATTTGCCTGGTTTCTGGTCTCTTAATAAGATTTTGTTTCTGTCCTTATGCTAAAGGTGAGGAGAATGCAGCAATCTGATTGCTTGCATGTTTTCCACGATGAGGTTTGCAATACTCTGAGAGGCAGCCTGCCAAAATTAATTGTGTACCAGAGGGACAAGCTGGCTATGAGTAATGAAATCTCCGCTCCTAAATTTGCAGAGGAAGCTTAGCCGTCTTTGTAAAAAAAAAAAGAAGGAAAAAAATCCTAGTTTAACATTTCAAGAAACTGTTGCTTTCTGCCTCCTGGCACTGTGAAGTTCAGCTTTAAGTTCAAAATTAATACCTATTTTTCAGAGAGGCATCGGCCCAATTGAGTGTGTGCAAGAAAACCAGGAAAGAGGAAGCATTTCAATGTGACAGTTTGGTCTAGTGGTTAAGGCACAAGGCTAGAAAGTCACAGGAGACAGCGAGTTCTTAATCCTGCTTTAGCAATGAAAGCCAGCTGGGTGACTTTGAGCCAATCATAGGGAGAGTCTGAGTTCTAATCCCACCTTAGCCATGAAAGACAGCTGGGTGATTTTGAGCCAATCACGGGGAGAGTCTGAGTTCTAATCCCGCCTTAGCCATGAAAGCCAGCTGGGTGACTCTGAGCCAATCACAGGGAGA
>WNWU01000007.1:38915375-38934841 GCA_012654045.1 Ptyas mucosa | reverse complement strand
GGGGGAGAGAGAGAGAGAGAGACAGGTGTTCTTAGCATCAGATGAGGGTGTAAAGATCGAAAGAAATGTTACAGTGCTTCGAAAACTCCAGACAATAACAGAACATTTACGAACTCGCTCCAATAATAGATTTTGCAATGTTTCAGGGCAGCTCTCGGTGTTCTCGACTTGATTTAACATTGAGACTAATTTCTCAGACAAGAGAGTCCCTGTTTATTTCCAGATTATCCCTCCCCCCACCCCCCCAAACAGTGGGGAAAAAAAAAAGGTTGGAAACTTCGATCTCATTAAGTGAAAACCGAGTGTGTTTTGCTGTGGTGGGTTACAGCCTACCGAGAGCCATGATCTTCTAAGATCAATGCTAGGGAGATGGCGCAGCAAAATCAGCGTCTCCAAGGGGATCAGAGAACAAAAGCTCAATTATATTTTTTTCCTGTAACCGCCAGCCACAAATGAGAAGAAGTTGCAACAAACAGCGAGGGCTTAAAAATGTTACTTTCTAATGCAGCTTCAATTTAAGGATTTTCTCCTTGTAAATCTGTTTTAATTATTTTAAATATGCATTTATCGACTTAAACAACGTAGAAATATGATGTTCCAATTGCAAACACAGCCACAGAAAAAATGAAACAGAAGCAGCTAACAAGAAGGAGCCAGAGACGGGGGACGCAAATTGTTACCCAGGTAACATCTGAATCAGAACCAACTTATAAAAGCAGCCTTCCCCATCCAATCGCCTTCAAATGTGTCAAATTACAAGCTCCATCATCCCCAGCAGTTGTGCAGGCAATCCAAGTTTGCATGGCTTTGTAATTTCTACATGGTCTCACAGGAGAGAGAGAGAAAAGATTAATTCACTTGCCACAAACCCGACTGGAGTTTGTTTGTTGGTTGCACAGTCTGAGCCAATCATGGCTTATATTCCATAAATAACATGTAATAAACTATGGTTTAGCACATAAGAAGGTACCAATAGAAAAGAATACTTGTAGCTTGGGGATAAACTGTGGGGTCCTTGATTCTCTCTGAGCTTGGAGTTTTTCTTGCAGATGTTTCATTACCCAATTAGGTAACACATTCAGTGATAAGCACTGAAGCATTGAAGATGTTACCTAGTAGGGTAATTAGATGTATGCAAGAAAACAACCAAGCTCACAAAGCACCAGGGACCCTGCACGGCAGAGTTCACACAATATGGTTATGTGAGCCATAGTCTTGATAAGCCAGCTTTCCTTAACCTAGTATCCTCCAGATGTTAACTCCTAGGAGTGCCAAGTAGAATAATCTCTCGACACATCAGTTGAAAATATTGGGAATGAAGGTCAATATGTTTGGAAAGACATAAGACTGGGAAAGGCTACTGTTCCCACCTTCGTCGCCAGCTGTCACGTCCCTAACAGGGACGTAACAGCTACTACTGTGCTAAGTCAAAATGTGGCTTGTTTCTTTGAGATTTAATAGGCTCAATACATCCAATCATTCTGGTTTGCAAATCATAGTTTATGGCTGTGTGTATGATTCCTAGCTGTGATTTATTCAGTAAACCAGGACTTCAGGACTTAAACATCAGTTACACACATATATGAGACTAAAAGAGTACAATGTTAGTCATATATCATTAGTTTTTTCATAAGCAGAAGAAAATTATCTTGTCTTATTATCAATTGTTGGGGAGATGAGCAACATAGAATAAAATAAAGTAATAGAAAATGAAGAAACTAAAGTGCTCCGTGACTTTGGACTTCAAAAAGACAGGCACCTACGCCATAACATCCCAGACTCAACCATTATCAATAAGAAAGACCCAAAAAAATCTGGCAGTACCTGGATAGAGCAGAAGAGAAGAGAAAGAACTGGAGAAGATAACCAAATACAAAAAACCAAAACAACAAAAAACCCTGCAAATAGAAATAGAACGACTGTGGCACAAGAAATGTTCTGCCCCAGCTACGGACCCCAAAGAACGCAGCACACACAAAGTCCGTACAAACCTTAGTTTACTAATTAAGGACTACTAATGAGCTTTCTTAATAGTTGTTCAAACACAAGTACTGTTTAAATCAGTCTTTTCTGAACAAGGGCTGTTAATTTAACTTCATTAACAGCCGACAAGAATCCAAAGAATAATAACTCAATTCTGAGGCACAGTTTTTCAGATAACTGTAATTTTACTGTGATTGGCAGAATGCCCAGAAGCAATTTGCAGGAAAACTGACAAGAGAGAAACAACAGCTGAATCAAACGTTTCTGGAATTGAGATGCGAAGGAATATGAACGAAGTTGTTTCCTGCAAATTGCCTCAGTTGTCATCCTTCCTTAAATAGGCTAGGGGAGTGGCCAATTAGCCACTCCCCTAGCCTTACTCTCGAGGAGACCTCCTCCCGAGGAGCCACTTCCGCCTTTTGGCAGCTCTGCGCGCCCGTGCATCGAGAAGAGGCTCCTCCTCTTCTTCCTCTTCACTTATGGGAGCTTCTGGAGGTTCTGAAGGCCCTGGCTGAATCCCCGCCTCTGGCACCACATCTTCTCCAGCCTCCTCGTTGTCTGACTCGAGCGCCAGCTGCACAGGCTGCTGGCGCAGCACCACAGCTGTCGGAACCAGCTGCTAACTGCACAGGCTGCTGACGGGCCACAACAAGAAGGCACAGGTAGTACCAATAGCAATGGCCACGTTGGGTGCAATCCCAAAACAACTGAAGCTCCATTTGAACGCCATCGGAATTGACAAAATCACCATCAGTCAATTGCAAACGGCAAACTCTTCTCAGAAGAGCTTACACCCTGCGATGACACCTCTAACACCATCAAACATCCACCTCTGCCTATACCAGGTCTGCTTGGGAAAGGCTCGGTAGATGGACAAAAATGGCAAATCCGGTCTGCAACAGTCCAAAATGAATGAATGAATGAATAAATAAATAAATAAGTAAATAAATGGTTTTTGTGCCTTTATACCTAACAAGACAATAGTTAAGAGTCAAATTACAAAGATCTGGCTTGTCCATGATTTCCTCAGATTTATCTACTTTTAATGGTTGCAAGCTGACGTTTGAAATTCTGCTTTTATGTCTGCGCATACAAGCAAAGTCTTTCAGTAAGAGTTTCGAGTGTCTCAAATTCCTTCTTTTGGAATTGTATGGCTTTTCATTCAACGTTGAGAATGGTTTCACAACACGACACCTGCCATGGGCCACTTGGAGCTCCCGAAAGCCTTTTAATAAAGTTTGAAAGGCTGCAGCATGGATTTCTTCTGATATTTGGCTATCATAAATTAACACACCTCTCTGCACGTCCGTAAAGCACATCCCAAAAGAATAGAAACTCTGCATGTTTTATGTGTTATTGTTCTCATGCACAAACTCTCAAATGTTTTATTATCTGCTTTGCTACAACGACCTTTGGTTTTTCCTTCCTCTCCATCATTGTCCTTCAGCATCTTGGAAAGTAGCCCAAATTAAAGCAATTTCAGAAAAGAGATATATTGCCTGAACTAGACCAGGAATGAATGAATAAAAATATTTCTAGCCTTGGGGGAAAAAAATACATTTTCTGATAGGTCTAATTCACTCACGCAGCTGCCCCATCCTTTACTTAAAATTAATATAGGTCAGGTAAACTGCCTCATACAAGACAGAATGAATGTATTTCAACTTTTGGAACTGTATATATATATATATAACTACCCATCTCGACTCCTGAGAACTTGAAAGAAACAACTCCCTGATGTTTTCTTGGCAACCTTTTTTAGAAGTGATTTATTTGCCCTTGTCTCTTTTGTAGGACAGAGAGAGAGGGGCTGGCCCCAGAGACATCCGCTGGTTTTGTGCCTAAGGAGAGAGTAGGTCTCTTGGTCTCCTGATTTCCACCCCGGTACCTCAACCACTAGACTAAAGTCATAGACAGCCATGATCAATGCTTCTCACTTCCATTCCACTAATGGAGTCAAAGGGTAAGTGTTGAAATTCATTGTTGGAATGTATTTTGATGCAACAACTGCAGTAGTATTTAGCCAGTAGATGCCAGTGTTTACAAGTTTGGATCTCTGGTATATACGCTATGCCCGTGATGGTGAACCTATGGCATGCGGAGCCATATCTGTGGGCATGCGAGCATTGCCCTAGGTCAGCTCCAGCGTGCATGCGTGCACCGGCCAGCTGATGATATTCTCATCAGGAAACGAGTTGTTTCTGGCCTCCGGAGGGCCTCGGGGGCGGGGGAGGCTGTTTTCACCCTCCCCAGGCTCCAAGAAAGGCTCAGGAGCCTCGGGAGGGCGAAAAATGGGCCTACCGGGCCCACTGTACCATCGTGTGCCAAAAGCAGGGGGAGTATGGGGTGGGGTGTCATACACACATTGAATTATGGGTGTGGGAATGCACATGCGCAACCCCCCTGTGCTCCCCCTGCTTTTGGCACACAACAGCAAAAAGGTTAGCCATCACTGCTCTATGCTCTTTTGTTTTAAGTAGAGTTTCTTGTTTCCTGTAACCAAGTTAGATAGTTGAGCAGTAAAGCACATGGTGACTGTACTCTTTGTTTGCTCTGTGTGGTGCTATATATAAACAGAATTTCTAACAGTCAGATTCTGTATAAAATTGCATCATTAAATGTTATTGTATTTTGTAGCAATACCTACTGCAAATTATCCAAGTCTTTGGGGAATTCTGAGCGTATTATATTTAACTTGACTGAGCAAGTTTGCAAGGCAGCCTATTGTTATTCCTATTGTCATAGATCACCTTTCTTTGAATGCACATACCCATTCTTGAAGATACAGAGCCTTCATCTGTTGAGTGTTGCAGAGCAAAGAGATAAAAATAAAGATTCTTATTAGGAAAATCCTGGGGACTGCTTCAACATCTTCATATGGAAGTAGTTTGCCATTGCCATATTCTAGAATTTGTTTTATGTCCCAATTTAGCATATAGTCCTGAGAAATTATAGAGATCATCCTTCCAGGTCTAACGAAATCTGAGTCTGCTTAGCTTTGGAGAATCAGCCAAGGCCTGCCGAATGATGCTACTTGTTATGAGAAAATGTGAAATAACCAGAATTTTCTTCTTAAATCGGCCAATAAAGGAAAAAAAAAACATTGAATAGGATTTTTGGCCTAATGCACTTAATTGTCATTCAAGTAATTCATTCTTCAAGATAATTGTAAATAATTACATTTTCTAGATCAATATACCCAGCAGGGTCCTGATATAGTAATTTTTTTTACTAGAAAAACAACACGGACAACATCAATTTTCCTCCCAACAGTTGGATTTTGAAGATGCAGGAAAGGAAGAGTGTTTTGATGCCTTTCAACTTTGGTGTTGGAGAAGACTCCTGGGAGCACCATGGACAGCCAAGGAAACAAACAAATGGATCACTGAACAAATCAATCCAGAATTCTCCCTAGAGGCACAAATGAGCAGGCTTAAATTGTCCTATTTCAGACACACAGTGTAAAGTCCCAGTTCTCTGGAGAAGGCTCTAGTGCTGGAAAAGGTGGAAGGAAAGAAAAGAGGACAACCAGCAGCAAGGTGGATGGATTCGGTTATAGTAGCCTTGAGCGCACTGTTGGAAGAGCCAAAGGATGGGGCAGATCATCAGGGAGAGAATCTATCTATGTGGTCACTAACCAACAATGACTTGATGGGATGTTATCAAACTAAATAAACCAGGGGTGTCAAACTCGGTTTCATTGAGGGCCGCATCAGGGTTGTGTTTGACTTTGGGGGGGCATGGCTAGCTCGATGTCACTTGTGTCAGGGACGCCTGTGGTGGCCCAAGGACTCTGCCAGCGAAAATGGGCTCCTGAGCGCCGTTTTCGGCTGCGATGGCTTCCTGCAACCCTCTGCCCGCAAAAACAGAGCTCGGGAGGGCTGCAGGCTCCATTTTCGCTGGCAGAGGCATTGCGGGCTGGTCCTTCGCCTTTTCCAGGGCGGCCCCGCAGGCCAGATCTAAGCACCCTATGGGCCAGATTTGGCCCACGGGCCTTGAGTTTGACACCCCTGATTTAAACCAAGGGCGTCCAATTTTAAGACCTGTGGACTTCAACGCCCAGAATTCCCCAGCCAGCCATGGTGTCTGGGGAATTCTGGGAGTTGAAGTCCACAAATTTTAGAGTTACCAAGGTTGGATACCCTTGACTTAATCAAATAAGCACTATAACTCTTTCTCCATCTCTCTGCTCCATTCCCACTTCTCCAAATATTTTAAGCAGCCACGTCACCTGTAACAATGTCCATTTAACATGTCTCAAATATATGCAGCAAGGTTTCAGGCGAGTCCTGAAGGCACAGTGGTTAGAATACAGTATTGCCGGCAAACTCTGCCCACTTCCTGGTCCGCCAGCAGCCTGCGGAGCTGGCAGCAGAGTCAGACAGTGAGGAGGCTGGGGAGAAACATGGGCCAATCCTGGAGTCTGGGGAAGGCTCGGATGAGGGCACTGCATCAGAGGCAGAGATGGGGCCAGTGCCATCTGGGAGTTATATGCGGACTCCAGAGTCAGACAGCAGAGAGGCAGAGGAACAGGAGGAGCCTGTTCCTAGTGCGCGCATGCGCAGAGCTGCCAGAAGGCAAGAACAGTTAAAATAAAAGGGACGACTCAGGAGTAAGGCTTGGAGATGATTGGCCCCTCCCATAAGGCTTAAAAGAGGAGCAAAGGCACGTGAGCTCTTTGTAGGAAAGCAACATTGTTAATTCTGTTCCCAGTTGGCATCTTTGTTTGATTCTGGACTCCATGTGGCTTTGCCAAGTAGTCTTTTGCAGCGTGTCAAAGGAGATAAAGGTTGGTGATTATCCCGAAGGACTTCTCCCGAAGGACTTTTTGCAACTAATTGGGACTCAGCTGTGAATAAATGTAATTCACACCTGTTGCAATAAAAGAGATTTTTGGGACTACTTGTGTGTTTTAATGACTCAGGAAGCCTATATCACAACACTGCCGGGGGTTCGATCCTGACTGGCTCGAGGTTGACTCAGCCTTTCATCTTTCCAAGATCAGTAAAATGAGGACCCAGATTGTTGGGGACAATAGGCTGACATTGTAAAACCACCAAGAGAGTGCTGTAAAGCACTATGGGGCGGTATATAAGTCTAAGGGCTATGGCTATATCCTCCAAAGTGCTCACCTTTCAGTCATCAAATCTCACTTTCTGAAATTGCTTTTTTTTTAAAAAAAAAAATGTCTGGAGAACTTTTCCAAGAAGGCATTTGTATTCAAGAGTGATGAATCTTGTGCCAAGATTAAAACGGGGAGAAGAATAGCAAAGTGCTTCACCTTTTAGTCTCTATAAACATTCCACATAGCTTGCAAATTATAACTCTCAACTGTTATAAGAACAAGTTCTTGATCCAAGGTGGAAAAGAAAGAGATTTACTGTTTCCAAAGGGCGCTGATCCCTCATTAGTAAATGATTTCCTTCCTTTATTCCACCTCTACACCAGCAAATTCTGTATTTTTTTTTTTTAGCTAATCATTATTCCCCAAGACAAGTGTGTTAATCTCCCAGGAAAAAAAGATATCTCACAAATAAAAAGTGTAGGGATGTAGAGTTACTTATGAGAATAGGATGGGAGATTAGAAACATGTTGTTTCCTCAAGAGGAAAACCGTTATTATTGCAAGGGGGGAAAAAAGAAGGTTCATTAAATAAAATTAACAAAATTAAGACTCGTACTCTTGAGCAGCCAGGGTTCATTCGCAACCTTCATTCGTAACCGAGATTCATTCGCAAATAGTTTTCCAAAAATTACTGTGTTTCCCCAAAAATAAGACCCTGTATTATATTTTTTTGGACCCTGAAATAAGCGCTTGGCCTTATTTTGGGGGAGGTCTTATTATTTTGGGGCGCGCGGAGGAAGACGGGGCTTCTCTTGCCGTCTTACCTGATTTCCAGCTCAGTCTCCCTAACCCTAACCAGAGGAAATGGCGGGGACCAGCTGCGCATGCAGTTAAATATTTTCGGGGAGGGCTTATTTTCAGGGAGCGGCTTATTTTAGCACATGCGCTCAAAAGCGCAATTGGGCTTATTATCAAGGGATGTCTTACTTTCAGGGAAACAGGGTATTCATTCATAGTTTTTGAGAAAGGATGATAATTTCTGGAAAAGGGTGATCCTTGCTATAAAAAAAAATCTTTTTAAAAGAAAAGCGCAGTTTTCCAGAAAATATAGGCCCAACAGATCAGTTCATTATTTCTTTGGGTCTTTATAAAACAGTTTTTCCATCTGATACCTTCTGGCAGTTTACAAAACTATAGACAACATAAATGTATCTTACAGAACATTCCCATATGCTAAACCTGGCATCTCATAACACTTCCTCCTCTTCAACCGATAAAAAGCTCATTATAAATTGTTTTAATAATAGCAGGAAAGAAATCCCACCACCAGGTAGAAACGAAAATTCTTATCCTGGTTTTGTTACTGGGCCTATCACTTCTGATGGCTCTCTGATGGTTTAGGCCGGGGGTGTCAAACTCAATTTCATTGAGAGACGCATTAGGGTTGTGTTTGATCTTGGGGGGCTGGGGTTCATGTGTGTGTGGCCGGGGGCATAGTCAGGGTGGGCATGCCCAGCTCGACGTCACTCATCAAGGCTCCGTTTTGGGCCGTGACACCTCCTGCAGCCCTTTGCCAGGAACTCAGGGAGGCCAAGTGCGGCCTGCCTGGGCTCCATTTTTACTGGCAGAGGGCTGCAGGAGGCTGTTGTGGCTGAAAATGGAGCCTGGGCAGCTCGCGCATGGCCTCACCGAGCTCCATTTTCATTGGCAGAGGGCTGCAGGAGGCCACCACAGCCAAAAACGGACCCTGGGCAAGCTGCAAGTGGCCCTCCCGAGCTCCGTTTTCGCTGGCAGAGGCACCGCGGGCTAGTCCTTCGCTGTTTCCAGGGTGGATCCACGGGCCAGATCTAAGCACCCCGATTGCCGGATCCGTCCCCCAGGCCTTGAGTTTGGCACCCCTGGTTTAGGCTCCTTATGAGTTGCGATCTCTGGATTTCAATGGTAGAATCCCATCTCTAGCTTACTCTTACAATAAAAGCTGCAGCACCATTTCTTCACTAAAGGAGGAAGAAATAGACTCCAAACCATCCAATGTGATGCTTAAGAGTAAGACCCAGTTCACACATTCAAAAATGTGATAGCCTTTCCTCATTTCTACTTCTCCGGGGTTAGCCGTGAAAAAGGAGAAAAGAAAAAATTTCCACACAGAAGAAACAAAGAACTAGGGTGAACACCAATATAATGTTGCACAGCTCCAGACCTCTCGTGTTTAGGAGAAGCCTTTAAGTGTTTTTTTACACTGGCAAACGGTTGTGAGAAGGGAGCAGAGAACAAAACGCACCAATTGGTTCACAATGGGGATACATACCCTGGGATTATAAGAGGAACACGTTTTCAATCCACCCAAAAGGGAACTAGACTTCTCTTTGACAACGGTATGGAGCGAGACCTAGTCAAATGTTTCCTCAAACCAGGAAGTTCTGAATCCTGATCTGCCTTCCCTACAATAATTATCTTAGAAAAATGTCCCATTTTGAAAATCTGGGCCATTTTGTACGTATTTCCATTTGCTTTGTTTTGTCCCTCGGTCCCTGATTATTTCATGCTTTCTTCCCTGCCCCATCGTTATAATTTTGTTTGTCGAAACCTTGTTGACTTTATATGAGCCTGCAAAGCATAATGGAAATAAGATCAAGCTATACCTAGATATATAGTTATTCAGCAGCAAAGGAAAAAAGACAATTGTGATGCATAAACACATTCTCTTTATACAGTTTGCACAGGACTAAATTTAGTCCGGTGTCACCTTTTAAATCGCTTTTCACATCTTGCTGTGAAATTTGGTTTGCTAGGCTAGCACTGAATTAAATCAATTGTCTTGGCAGCCGATTGCAATCAGCAGCAGCAGATTGAGTTATCTCCCTGCATTGTCTAAAATTAAAGGAGCTGGCGACACAATAAGAAAAATATTCAGAAAGCAGAAGAACATTTACCCCAGCTGCAGGAAATACATAGAAAAATCTTTAATATTGCTATGGCTTGCCTCCTTCAAAAGCATAAAGCACAACTATTGAGGGTTGCAATTATTCATCAGCTTTCTGAAATTCATTCTCCTCAGTTCTGAAAGCCGCTATCCGATAATTATTTACCTGGAAATAAATTCACTGAATTGAATGGGACTACTTAAGTAGACATGCATAGGATTTCACTATGGTTACACTCTTACGCATCACAAAGTAAAAACTGGAAAAGTACTGGTGAATTTTTTTTAAAAAAGCTTTCCCTAAGAACCACCTGCTAAAGGAAAACAAAAAACATTCTAATATTGAAAGCCAGCTTCTAAAAAAAATTAGAATTCTTACAAATCGGTGAGAACAACCTCACCTCATGGGTTTTAAATATGGAAACAGGTTTCTTTATTATAACCTTTTCTTACTAATATTGCCTCTTTTCTCATAAAGATACTACACCTTTATAATACAAAATATTTATGAGATGCTTTACGGTATTAATTTTATCAGGTTGGATGTAGGTAGCCCATCCAAGCTGGCTCAAAGGGGGCGTTTACAAGGTTAATTCTTGCAGATTTGTTACCTTTGGGCTATTCTTTTGTCTAAATAATCCAGTAGTTATAAGATTAATCAGGAATCAAGCTGTGATCAGGCCCGTTTGATGAGTAAAAAAACCTGAGATTTTAATCTGTTCGGAAAAGCACCAAAAACAGATTAGGTTTATTTAATCTGGATGAATAAATGGCAAGAGTTTGATTTTTTCCAAATGTTTCTAAAACAGGAATGATATTCTTGGAAGTTTTTTACCTACTAAATCTAGCCAGTCCTTTTGTACCAGTAAGCCAAAATAATAACAACAACAAAAATAATAATTATTCTACAGTAATGTAGAATCATTTTTTTCCCCTTCTTAAACAGGCACCCCATTATGAATGAAGTTTCCTGAGGAACAGATACCTGTGAAAGAACCCCAGATCGGATGAATTTTATGAAAGCAAGACAACCTTCGCTCATGGAGGAAAATGCTTTTAAAAAAAGAAAGAAACTTACCCCAGATCAGAGTATACAAATGGGCCTTGGGAATGAGAAGAAGGGAATACGCAGCTCCACTGTGAAGCAAGGCCATTAAGATGACATTCCTCCACACGATTATTTGCTTGGGTTCCACTTTCTGCTTGCTTTCTTCCTCTCTTGATCCAAAAAGGCTCTCGGCTTGTCCATCGCAGGACATGTCTGTCTCTCCATCCCTCATGCTCTTGGCTCCTAGCTTGGACATGACCGCCCAAAAACAAACCCCACACTACCACTCACTCGGTGGTGGACCTTCACGGACTGCAGACGCCGCCGGTAGCAATTCGTGCTTTGATTTGAGGGACTGGGAAGGCAAGGGGGAGAAAGGGAGATGAAGGGGGGGAGAAAGGGAGATGAAAGCTATTATTCTCTTTTTTTTTTTTGTTTAGGGATCGGGTTTCCTTTTCTCTCTTTCCCCCCCTCCCTCCCCTGCCTTTCTCCCTTCCTCTGTTCTCTTCCTTCCCAGGGCTGCTGTTCAAAGGTATCTAGGGATGCTCGACTTGAAATCTAACAGCTGTTGCCAGCATATTATTCATGCTGCTGCTGCTGCTGTAGCAAAGCTGAACAACTCACAGTAACAGAGGATGAAAAACCGGGGAGGGGTGATGGGGGAGAAGGAGACAGAGAGAGAGTGAGAGAGAGAAAGAGAGAGAGAGAAAGAATGGGAGAAAAACCCTGCATAGCTACAGCCAATCATATGCGTGCTGTTAAAGAGATCCAGAAGGAGGGAGGGGATGGAGAGTGGGACAGAATCCTTGCCTTCTGCTGCTACTGTTCGGTGGTGGTACCTGTCGGTTAGTTAGGCTGAATGGACAGACATTCTCCTCCAGCTCCGACAAAGAAGAAGGCCACGCAGATGTTCCGACGCAGCTGGAATGAGACGGAGAGAAGACGACGGGGGTTTGGGGATTAGGAGTAGCCCAGGGCATTGGGGGGGGGGGGGGCTTGGTGCCCAAATCGTAATTTAAAAAACCAAAAGGGATTATTAGGGTGATCGGTGAAGCAAGCCAGATCCTGTATGGGGAAAGGTTATGTGTAGGTCTGCCAAAGGAGAGAGGAATATATTCTTTTTAGTACATTTTGAACCTTTCTACTTTGCAAGAAAGGTCTTTGCTATTAGGATCAAAGCAATCTCAATTCAGATGCAGGGATCTATCATATCTATATCTATTATCTATCTATCTATCTACCTATCTATCTATCCCTCCATCCATCCATCCATCCATCCATCTATCTATCTGTCTGTCTGTCTACTTATTACCTATCTATCTATCCATCCATCCATCATCTATCTATCATCATCTGTCTATTATCTATCTATCTATCTATATCTATCTATCTATCTATCTATCTATCTATCTATCTATCTCATCTATCTGTCTGTCTGTCTGTCTACCTATTATCTACCTATTTATCTATCTATCTATCTATCTATCTATCTATCTAATCTATCTATCTATCTATCTATCTATCTATCTATCTATCTATCTATCATTGTGTAAGAATTCCAATGAAACACTGAAGAACCAACATGCCATATTCACATCCCCCAGTTTAGGACTCTCCAATTGCATTGAACTATGATGATAAATATGTCATCAAGGTAAGTCCAATATCTCTAGGGGCACCAAGCCCAGAAAAGCTTATTTGCGCTGTTTTGAAGCAGACAGATAAGGAGAGTAGCCGAAAATAATCTGTAATGCAAGGTGTTTAACAGCTTTCCTCAACCCATTCACCTCCAAACATGTTGGACTACAGCTTCCACTGTCCCAGGCAGAAAGACAATTGGAGGATTATCTGTATTATCATCTGGGAAAGAAAATCCCATAGTTATATTTTTCAATTTAAACGACATCGGTAGAATGTATCTTGAATGGCTCATACTTCATATTAAATCCAACATTAATATACATTATTATTTTGTGCCTTTGAGTCAGTTTTTGATTCCTGTTGACTGCATGACTACCATATTATTTTTTTAAAAAAAGAGTTTGTATTAGGTTTTGGAATACTGTAATTTATAAACAAGCCTCCTTACTCAGGAGGAAGCCTTGGTGAACTTTAATGTGATTACTCAACTGCTCTTCAGCAGATTTATATAGATGGGGATACTTAATGTCTTACCCATTTTGTACATCCCACACTTCATTTATCCAAATTCTTCACGAAAGTCTATCTGATCCCAATGTCGCTTTAATTAAAACCTCAAATTAGACTAGACACGGATGAGATGCTGCAAGAGAAGAGAATAATCAATCTCAATTATCAGAGAATGTGAAATATATTTTTTTTAAAAAAAAGCATGTGGGAAGGAGGGAAGCAATCTGTTTCAGATGTCCTTGATGTCAGATACGAACCAATGTACAAGGTAGCTTTTCTCAATCTGTTGCTGACCTTAAGGCTCCAGACTCTATTCCCAGCAGATTGAACAGGCTACTTTAACACAATTCAGGAAACAGTTTCATCTTGGTTGCTATTTGTCAAAATCAGACCAAGGTCAAAAGAAAAAACTGAAAGAAAAAAGAGAGAGAGACAAAGAAGATTTCTCACAGTTCCATGTCCTACATCAGTCTTCACTATGTCGTCCAGACATCTTTGTAACAAAAGGAAGAATGAACAGGAAATACTGATGAAGTATTCCTCTCTACTTTTCCCCATGCCTCACAGGTGACTGATATACAGGAAGTCCTCGACGTACGACCCTAATTGAGCCCAACCTTTCTGTTGCTAAGCAAGACAGGTGTATTAAGTGAGTTTTGCCCCATTTTATGACCTTCCTTGTCACAGATTTTTTAAGTGAATCACTGCAATTGTTAAATTAGTGATACGGTCAGTGGTGGGATTCAACCGATTCGCTGAGCGCGCGCTTTGTGCTCCGCGCACACGCAGTGCGTTTGAAAACAGCTCTAAAACTTACCTTCTACTGCAGCCCCGGTGAGTAAAACAGATGAGATGTGGCAATCCGTTCTGTCATGCTGATCAGCTGGGCTTCAAACAAAGGAAATATAGGTCGGTATAGCGCAGGGGTGGACAGGCGGGCCCAGCTGATCGTCGGAGTGAACTGGTTCACTCTCAGCTGATTGCCGGAGCTACCAGTTCGCCCGAACTGGTCCGAACCTGTCCAAACCGGCTGAATCCCACCTCTGGATAGGTTGTTAAGTGAATCTGGCTTCCCCTTTGACTTTGCTTGTAAGAAGGTCACAAAAGATGGTCACATCACATCACCCTGGAAGATTGCAGCCGTCATAAATACGAACCAGTTACCAAGCATCTGAATTTTGATCACGTGATGCTGCAATGATTGTGTTAAACAGTCATAAGTCACTTTTTTTCAGTTCCGTTGTAACTTTGAATGGTCCGTGTTGTGAGTCAAGGACTACCTGCAGCTAGTCAAATAACATCTTGTGATACAACGTCCTTCAGAACAGCAGGATAGTCTAGAGTGGAATATGCCATCTGTGGTCATTCAGATACTGCTGAACTTCGGTTTCTAGCAGTCTTTAGTGTGATGGGAGGTGCAGGGACTTCAACAAGGCCCTCTGAGTCCAGAGCATGAAAAACTGCATAGAAATGGAGAAATATGAGGATATGAATACGCAGGGACCATCAAATGAAATGCTGCTTTGTCCAGTTGGCACACACAGTTCTTTTTTTCAATGCACTGAAATGGTGGAGAAATGCAGTGGTAGCACTGATGATGGTACGTAGCTTGGTCACGTGAAGTCTGCAAGAAAACGACCAAGCTCAGGGAGCACCAAGGACCCCACAGCTCAACCCTGAGCTACAAATATTCTCTTCTAAAGGCAGTTGCTGCTGGTGTACCTTTCTCTAGCCTTCCCTCAAAATGCCTGATAAAAGGGTCAGTTCTAGGACCTTATCAAACATGGGACAACTTCCATTTCAGTCCTCTCACCCACACAATTAACGCAGAATTTAAAAGGCAGCAAATGCTGATATAAATAACTTCCATTTCAGCCCTTTCACTCACAACTAGCAAAGAATTTAAAAGACAGCAAATGCTGATATAAATACCCTGTTTCCCCCAAAATAAGACATGCCCTGATAATAAGCCCAATCGGGCTTTTGAGTGCATGGCAATAAGGCCAAGCGCTTATTTCAGGGTTCAAAAAAATATAAGACAGGGTCTTATTTTCGGGGAAACACGGTATATATCTTGGGGTATCAATCCACTTCTACCATGGAGTTATCTCCACATTATGAGGCAAATAATATCTTCACAGAATCTGCACCCCCAGACCATTTAGCTAGATAGACAGCTTGAAGCTGAATTTCTATAATTTCTATTTTACAGGCAACGTGTAAAACCAAGAACTTAGTATTTCCTGTGAAATACTCCTTTTTTCTTCCTTTTGTCATTTCCAATGGGGTGGAAGAGGCTCCTGGGACAAGAAATTCTTGAAAAATAAAATAAAATAAAAATTGGCAGATAAGCCTAAAGTGATTTGTGATAATAGCGTTAGGCCCAGTGGCTGAAGGAGGTGGTAGTGACAGGAATAAAAGTGATTAATTGATTTCGGGCTGCTGTGTGTTTGTGTTTGTAATTACATACTAATAAGACAAATGAGATTCTTTTTTTTAATCTTTTCATGTTATGAAGTCATGTAATCTAACGTTAACATTTTGAATTATAAACAGCACACAAATAGGATATGATTAAAATTTGATTGGTTAGAAAAATAGGCTTGGAAATTAATAAACGGGCCTAGAAAACTTGCCCAGTTTTAATATTCTGTGGGAGAAGGTCGTCTGATGGAAAATTCTAGGGCATTTCAGACTACGATTCTGCTGTAGTTCAGACTCAGCTCTGGACTTCCATAAATAGAGGACATCGCTTCGTTTTAAAACCAAATTGGCTTCTTTCCCCTTGCTTTATTTATTACATGGTTTCTTCAAGACTCCGCAGTAATATCGGAGTAATAATAGCAAGGAATCACAGCCAGTGTGAATTTTTTTAAAAAAAATATAGCAAAAGGGGGTTATCTAGGCTATAGGCTTAATTAGTACTCTGCATAGATGTTGCCTAGTGACCAGATGGAATTTAGCTGGGTTTCTTTTATCAAGGGATTGTAACATTTATAAACCTCCGTGTGCTGCGTATTTTCCCAATAACCTTATTTGACAATTGTTCTGTGCCTTTGGATTTCTTCCATTTTATTTTTTGATTCAACGTCTTTCCTCCCCGGATTTTGTCTGTCTGGTTCAGAGACACTGTGCTAAGGACTCCAGCACAATTCTGCAGGTTTTATTTTTTTTGAAGGGCGTTGTGTAGACTACACAGTGGTCTTTAAATTGCATGGCCTATATTTACTTCTGGATCCAAGGGCCACTGGTAATCACCTGTAGAAAGTTAGCCCCTACCCCTCTCTAGAAGAATGAAATATTTTGGGAAATATTAAAAAGACAGGAATATTATATTTCCCTAAAGGAGAAACATGTTCCTGGAAAGCAGCCCCACTTTTCTTAATAGCCTCAGGAAGGACTGGGCCAGCCTATCTACAAGACAAAAGACCTTCAGCTCTAGGGTGATGGGATTAGCCCTCACTCAAGATCCAAACCAGGACAAAGCCATTAAGACACAATAGGAATTGCCCAACACCCTTTCAGAACACAAGCCTCTTGATTAGACCATCACCCTCCAAGCTTCAACCAAACCTGGGAGCTCAGACAAACATGACCTCACATGGCCCCATGGGAGTCTGACAACAGCTAATAGAATACATGCTCTTGCCACAGGAACAGGAAGCTAAAATTCAAAGCCCAGAGAGGGTATAAATAACTCTCACTCTCCACACCTTATGTTCAGCGGCTTATGTTCAAACCCATGTGGTCCTGTCCGTCAATAAACCATCTTTCCAATCAGCCTCCATGTTTCCAGTATCTTTCTCCCCCCTTGGAACTGAATCAGATGGATATTTCTTCCAACACACCCAAGCTAGCTGAGAACTATAATCTATCTTTTCCAGACCAGACCTGGGATCATTTTATAGCCCAAGTGTGTGCTTGGAAATACCGCAGTTCTTGTCTATAGCATTCATACAGTTGCAACTCTCTTTAAACCATGCAAACAACGTAAGGCCAGAGATTTATTTAGGGCCAATTTTCCTAACTTCCAACTGATCAGATTTTCTAGAATAGAACTTCCATAATTTCCATAAGTACAGATAGTCCTTGATTGACAATTATTTGCTCAAGTTTACAACGGGACTGAAAACGACATGATCATTTTTCACATTAATGACCATTGCAGCATCCCTGATCAAAATTCAGACGCTTGGCAACTGGCTCATATTTATGACGGTTGCAGTGTCCCGTGGTCCTGTGATCCCCTTTTGGGACCTTCTGACGAGTAAAGTCAATGGGAAAGCCAGATTCACTTAACAACCTTATCACTAATTTAACAACTGTAGTGATTCATATAAAAAAAGTGTCACGAGAAGTTGCAAAATAGGGCAGAGCTCACTTAAGAGCCATGGTGGTGCAGTGGTTAGAGTGCAGTACTGCAGCCTACTTCTGTTGACTGCTGGCTGCCTGCAATTGTGCAGTTCAAATCTCATCAGGGTCAAGGTTGACTCAGCCTTCCATCCTTCCGAGGTGGGTAAAATGAGGAGCCAGATTGTTGGGGGCAATATGCCGACTGTCAGGTTCCAATGTCATCTCAAATAAATTTCACTCCCAAGCAATTAGTCTTTGTTGAAATATCTCATTTATTGAGAACGACAGATCTGGTCCCAACTTCGTCATAGCCAATACTAACCCTCTGATCCCAAAACCTTCCCCTTCCTTTCCCCAAACCTCAACTTCTATTGGCCATCTCCCAGCTCAATCTTCTCAGCTCCTGCCTCCAACCCCAGGAATTCCCCCCTCCCATCCCATCTCCAAGCAACACTATCTACAAAAAGAATAAGTAGGTAAAAGTTCAAGCCTCATCTCCTCCTTTTTATGGCAGCCTTGAAAGGCTGACACCGACTCTGTAAACCACTTGGAGAGGGCTGTAAGGCACTGTAAAGCAGTTTATAAGTCTAAGTGCTATTGCTATTGCTAACAATTGTCTCACTTAGCAACAGAAATTTTGGGCTCAATCATGGTCGTAAATTGAGGGCCTGGAGGGTACCTGTCTGGAATAAAGTTCAGATGAAACATACCTATTTAGAGAATAGTATCCAATAAGCACCTTCGGAGTGAAATCCCACATAATTTTCAGTGGTGGGTTCCTCCCGGTTCGGCCCAGTTCTCCTGAGCTGGTAGCGGTGACGAATATGACATCACTGAACCGGTTCTGCCCCGTGACCCCCCCACATTATTCTTACCTTTTTTTTGGCCCCACCGCCAATCTATTGCTGCCTCCTGAGTCCCAGCTGATGGCTAGAGGGAAAAAAACTGTTTAAACTCTTGCCCTGGGGCTTCAAAGGGCCGCCCTACAGCTGATCAATGTTAAAAGAAAACAAATGAGTAGATCAGTGCCTGCAAAAATACATGAGTAGATCAGTGCCTGCAAAAATAAATGGGTAGACCAGTGCCTGCAAAAATACATGAGTAGGCATGGCTTATTTTGTGGGCGTGGCTTGATGGTCATGTGACAATTCTTTAGGATTTAGCAGAGGTACTGGTCTACCAGGCTTTTAACTGCTTGCAGAGCTGTACTGGTCTACTCATGTATTTTTGCAGGCACCGGTCTACTCCTTTGTTTTTGGAGGCACCCTCCTATCACCAAACTGCCTTTTACCACCGATCAGCTGTAGGGCGGCCCTTTGAAGCTCTGAGGCAAGAGTTTAAACAGTGTTTTTCCCTCTAGCCATCAGCTAGGACTCAGGAGGCAGCAATAGATTGGGGGTGGGGCCAAATAAAAAGTAAGAATAACGCGGGGGGGGCGGGGGAGGAAAACCGGTTTGGTGATGTCATATCATCACCACTACCGGCTTGGTGGAACTGGGTCGAACTGGGAGGAACCCACCACTGAATCTGCTCCTTGTAAACCGCTCGGTGGTGGTAGATTGGCAATTGAGGCCAAGCTGCCTGAAAGAGGTTTCCTTTCGGTGGTGCCAGAGCGGCATAAAACTGTTTAAACTCTTGCCATGGCATTTCAAAGGGCTGCCCTCCAGCTGATCAGAGGTAAAAGGCAGTGTGGTGATAGACCAGTGCGCTCCAAAAACAAATGGGTAGACCGGTACGGCTCTGCAAGCAGTTAAAAACCTGGTAGACCAATACTTCTGCTAAATCCTAAAGAATTGTTTGTCACATGACCATCAAACTGTTATGTCCTTATAAGGACATCCGGCCGGGGATTGGTTAATCCTCCGGGCGGGAAAGTTAAACCGCTGTCATTGGACGGCTGGTCTGCCGGAGCGCTATAAAAAGGGCTCCGGCAGCACAGCCGTT